>JAEOAD010000019.1:6917500-6920000 GCA_036365145.1 Orientallactaga sibirica | reverse complement strand
CAAAGACACAGGGGCAGGCTGTGCGTACAAACTTCACTAGCTACTCACCAACATCAGCAATTTATGGCCAGATGGTTATAAATTTACATTCTATAAAATTTTAGAGGATGTTATTTTTTCCACTCAGTTTGTTAATTAACTTTCAGTCTTTTTATTTCCTCAAACATAACAGCTCACTTTTTTTTTTTAAACTGAATGCCACACTACAGTATTCTTTCTTGTCTCTCAGTACACCTATTGAGCAAAAAGTAAAACTTTCACGAAGAGGAAATAAAAAAGTAAAAAAAAAAAATCTGCATCTACCAAAGCTGGGAAAGTTCTCTTCCTGAACATTCTTTTCCACTCCTGTGGTAAACCACAATGAACAGGAGATCCTTAAAATACACTGATGAAATAAACTAACTTTAAATGCAGCCCTTTGCATCATTGTTTTAAAATCTTCATTAAATATTGCACATGTGTACATTCTTATTAATGTGAACTACAGAAAAAGCTAAATTTCATTTTATTTTTTTAATCTCTAAAAGCCCTTATATCAAAAGTTTTTTTTTTTTTTCCTGCAGCAATAAAAACACTTTATAATATGTAATGGGGGGGGATGATTAGAAGAAGGAAAAAGAATCTTCATAGCTTCAAGTTGTAGAAATTCTATTAGTATTGGATGAACATTTGAATACTGACCATTTTGAACTGGCTTTTAAACACTTTTGTTTTAAGCCATTCTAATATTTTATGTGTATTATATACAACTGAATGAAATGCCCATTTGATAGTGGTAAAATATCACATCACAACAGATTTTAATATTATTTCCTAATTTTCCCAGTTCAAGCTCAAATCCTGTAGGTAAATAGGGAAAGCTGACCTATTTTAAGTGGAATCAGTATTTTTCATCAATAGTGTCTAATGGCACCCCTCTTGCAATGGTGACATTTTCCACATTTCCTAGAAATATACTGAAAAACATTTTCCGGATGCTGTGTGTGCAGAGCAAATGATTAAATATTTGCAATCATAGAGGGGAATATATTGCTGGGGTCACAAGGTCCTAAAGGGCACATTTGTGTGTATTTCCTACAGCTCTCGCTTTTTACAGGTATATCAGGCAGAGAGGAGTTCAAATAAACATTCCCTGGGTGTGGATTTATGCCAATATGGATCTACTCTGAATGTTAGCAAAAACTAAATTTGCTTATTTTCCAAAGGTTAGCCAGACGCAGTATGTCCCACTGAATTGCAAGGGGGCACAGAAACTGTACTTTCTGACGGGGGTCCACTGAGCTGCGTTATGATCACATACTCCTGTGTTCAATGTGTACACGTTTCTATGATTCTTAAGCACCTCTAAATGCAGCGAAGAGTTGGAGCAGAAAGAATAGTCGAAAATAAGTAAAATGAGACTTCTTTCCTCCATATTGTTTTCTCTTCAATAAAGCAATTAGCTACAGAAATCATTTTGCCTGGGTAATTTATGTCAACTCATTCCCCTTCTAATGGTAGATTTGGGTTTTGTTCTCTTTATGAATTTGGGGTCTGAATTTCTGAGTAATTGCCTCTTCTCTCTGGATCTCTTTTTTTTTTTTTTTTTTTTTTTCTGGTGTAGACTCAGACAGCATCTTTCCCCCTACCCCTTAAAAGACTGTCACATGTGAAACCAAAATTCAAATAATTGCATTGTTTCTCTCGAAAAGAGGGAGAGAAGACAGAGAACCAAAGTATAGACCATACGAAGGCAGGTCATTAGGGAAAAACAAGAGGATAAAAAAGCTTGACGTGTCTGTGGCAAGCTCCTGCCCCTAACTTATTAGCACAGCGTCCATTGTGAGGTGCCGCAGTCCCGTGCAGTCAGAAGATGGCTCCAGCGCGTTAATTTTGCTGCTGTGTCTCACGCACGGGATTCCAGGGGCAAGATGCACTACCGTGCCTTTTTTTTTTTTTTTTCTTTCTGATTTTGCTGTCGTTTCATTTGGTTCAAAACATCAAACTGAAGCATACATAGAGTTTTCAAGGGTTCGTTAATATAGATGGTAAGATTCGCAAAGAACTGACCTCTCCTCTCAACAGAACATCACATATCCTGCATATCTTGTGCACAGAGTAAAGGGGCCACAGTCACAGTTGTACATCACTGCTGAAAATTCTACCCATGTTGAAGGCACTACGCCCTAGTGGCATTGTGCCACAAGCAAATCAGAGTTCCCAAGACTTAGCTCTCATGTTAGAAATAGATTTGTGAAAATAAAAGTGTGCAAAAACAATGAACTCCACAGTCCTCTGCCTTTTAAAGTGCATTTCCTGCTGGAGGTGTTTCAGTAATTATCTCTCCTTCCTCCTATTCAAACCAAATTCCAAACTTCTTTTCTGCACAAATACTGATTGATTCAAGCACAAAACTGTGCCTTTGATTCAATTAAGAAGTCATGGCTTGAAATATTTTATTTAAAAAAGAATGAAACATAAAATTTATTACCTAACTGGTGACTTTAGAGGTCATTCCTCT
>JAEOAD010000019.1:6845000-6912500 GCA_036365145.1 Orientallactaga sibirica | reverse complement strand
GCAGGAAGCTGGTTCACATGTTCAGATCACTTAAAAAGAAGTAGTGGGAGTGAAGTAACTCTGATGAGGAGAATTGGGCTTTCCCTAGGCTTGCCCTGAGTGACACACCTCCCCCAGCAAGGCTCCACCCCTCAAAGGCTCCACCACTTTCCCAAACGGACAACAGGTGAGAACCAGGTTACCAAAACCTATGAATCTATGGGAGATATTTCATTCAACCCACCACAATTTACAAATTTTATTTCATTTACTGGAGTCTAATAAAAGGAAGATCAGCCCACATAGAGTCAGTCATAGACTCTTGGAGCAATTATCCTTCAAGGTTGCATAATTCCTATTCACAAATTACTGGATGACATCTTCACAGATTTTTATAGAAAAGACCATACAGATGCTCCCACTAGTTTTTGACCACAAGAGTGGCTACGCCCACCAAATATCTCTCTAAATTAACAATGTTTACCCCTTTTAGCTTATGATTTTCTCACTCTGTTGAAGAATCTGTTTTTCTTTTTCAGAAGACAGTGGGAACTGAGGACAATGAAAACCTATCAACAAGACAAGAAAAGATAGTGGGCTTCCTAGCAGGAGATAAACCACTCCTTGCTCATCAGCCAGGGCCCATATGAAACCACAGAGGACCTGGCAAGATGCTCCAAGAGTGCTGCTTCCACTGCAAGCCGACAACCTGGGCCAGGATGCTGGAGATAGACACTGGGGATACTCAAAATGGATTAAAGCAGAAATATGGAAGCTGTTGAGAGCTCAATATTAAAGTAGACTTAAAACACATCTACCACATCTCAGGAAATTTTGCGGAAGGAGTGGAAGTCTGTAAGAGCCAAAAAGTGGGAGACGCTATCCAGAGCCATTGCTCCCCCAATAATGACTGACTGCTGCTCTCACAACTCATAACCCACAACTCTGTGGTGAATACCAGCAATACCACTAAGGAGAGTCATCAATGGAATGGGGGCAGGGAGGAGGGAAATGATACCAACACATGATATGACCACACAAAGTTTCTACTTAATAAAAAATAAGGTAAATGTCACCATCTCAAGATGGATGAGCTAAAGATGCATGTTAAAAAGTAAGGTCTGCAGCTGGAGAGATGGCTTAGCAGTGAAGGCATTTGTCTGCAGAGCCTAACAACCAGAGTTTGATTCCCAAGTACCCACATAAAGCCAGATACACAAAGTGCTGCATGCATCTGGGGTCTGTTTGCCATGGCTAGAGACCCTGGTGAGCCCTATTTCTCTGTCTCTGTTCTCTATCTTTCTGCTTGCAAAAAAATAAATAAAAGTATTTACAAAAGGATCAAAAAAAGAATAAGGGTTATGGAGATTGTTCACTGGTTAAAGGCTAGGCATGGCCACACATGTCTATAACCTTAATTTGTGGGGTCGCTTCCTAAAGAATGACTGTGGCTTGCTGGGGCTTGAGGGAGAGACCCTGACTCAAGGAGGTACCCAAAGTTCTACTCTGGTCTCTGTGTGTATAGGACAGTAGGTGTGCCTTTGCATCTCACATGCATAAACTACCCTGATACCACCATATTCTGCACAAACACTTGCAAAATAAAAAGAAAAGCATTAGACAAATGTAAGTGATGCACAAGATAACAGAACAATGTAGAGGGAGATACTACATTTAAAAGATGTTAGTGGATATCATAACCCCACTGAGGAGGGCCCCGAGCTAATGGGAGCTCGGCAAAGGGATAAGAGTACAGTTATCATATGTATTGTATAGTATATATGTATATGTATGTATGTGTATATATGTGCAAACAATTTTAAAAAATCAAGACAAAAATGTTAGTGGCCAAATGAGCAGAGGTGAAATCAAGGCAAGGTGGGTCCTTTGGATTTATAGCTTCCACTATACTCACAGATGCAAGTCTGATGCATCACCCATGAAAGCACATGAGTGTCTGTGGCAGAACACAGCCCCATTTTGACTCACCCAGTGCTATAGGAAAAGATTTCTCTTATACTAACACTGTCAACCTTGTATATCTGGACAAACTAATTATGTTAATTATTCATTAAATTTTATTTTAGATATAACAAATGGTATTCTTCTATTCCCTAGCCCTGCCCCTGCTACCCTGGGGTGCCCTCCCCTGCGATGTCATGGAATCATGGAGATTAAAAAGAATACACATCTTTTTTTTTTTGCCCCCTCTCTTTTACGCTTTCTTCTAGCTTCCTCCTTTTTCACTCCTTCTCTTATGGAAAAATGATGATGCTGTTATAGCTTGCAGAGTATTTTATTAATTTAATTTCACATATAATTTGCCAATGTGCAGGGAAAATAATGTAATTGTTAGGATAAGATTATATATTATGTATAATTGTTTATATACATTTTTGTATAAATAATTATATATATTGATCAGTGACTATGAAATGTCTAGTTGAAAGATGTGTGAAATAGGAAATTTTCTAAACCATTCCAGGGAAGTTATTCAAAGTTAGTGTTTGAAAGTTTCACCCACTATCTTTTCTCTAAAATTTAAATGTCAGAAACATATACACCTGCAAGTTGCCTTATCATATTTTATGACTCTAAAGCATGTAGTATAAATGCAGTGCCAAACAATGTAAGTTTTAAAACCATACTAAATGATAGCCCTTCCTCCTTTGAAGCTATCAATTGATTTTTTCCATCCATCATCTATCCACTCATCCATCTATCTATATCTACTATCATCTATCTATCTGTCTGTCTGTCTGTCTGTCTATCTATCTATCCATCCATCATCTATCATCTGTCCAAATTTCTACTATCAGGGCTGAATAGATGGCTTAGCAATTAAGGCACTTGCTTATGAAGCCCAAGGACCAAAGTTCAATTCCCAAGTACCAACATAAACCAGCTGCACCAATTAGCACAATGCATCTAGAGTATGATTGTAGTGGTAGAGGCCATGATGTGTTCATTCTCTCTCTATCTGCTTCTCTCCCTCCCTTGCTCTCTCTCTGTCTTTCAAATAAATAAATACAATTTTGTAAAAAGTGTTTAAATATTTATTATCTTATATATTAATTACTTGAAATAGTTAATGAGTAATAGTTACTACTAAAACTTCACTGAGCTTTTTTTCCTCATATTCATATTACTTATTTTATTTAACATGAATGAAATCCTTTCAGTGGTTATGAGTTTTTTGTCTTATTTATAATATATAAAGATTTTAATAAATTTGCTTTATGTATACATTATCACAGGTTATTGAAGAAAAAATTTAATATTTCACCCTATATTCCAATCTGTGACTTAAAATGCTGTGTTCACAAAGAAATGTGGTTTTGTCAGATTTTAAATTTATTAAATATTTTTATTCCTCCATAATGTTTCCAGATGGAATTTTGCAGTGAATAAACAAAACTGAATGGTCCACTAGCAAAACTGCTGCTTTGATGTTACATTTACTATGACTGTACTGTGGAAATCTGCATCCTAGTAACTAAAATACTGCTGCTGAAAAATGCTTTCATGGGTTTTGTTTGTGTAAATTCATGTCAGAGCTTCCAGTGGAAGCAGTTTATATTGGAAGTGCCTATGATTTCCTAAAATAAGTTAAATTTGTGTTTAGTACAAAGATAGAATTAATTATCGATTCCTCTGGAGATGACTTTCAGAATGACACCTCCATTTAGAATTCCAAATCTATGTAACAAATTCTTTGCCAACAAATAGAGGAACAAGTATACTTTTTTGTTGTTAAAGTTGGTGCTGTTATTAACAATATGAACAAGTAGTGTATATAATATGTGGAATGTTAATGAAGCATGTCACATTTTAATGTCAGGAATGATTATATCACCTTTATTTAATAACAATATCAGGAAATGAAAGCAATAAAATATATATGAAAGTTGATTCAGTGAAATGTTTATTACTACTGATTTTAAGGCTGAGGGGGAACACCTGCCTTACAGTTATCAGCAGAACAACACATTTTTCAGCATATGTTGTTTATTTAAACATGTGATTTGATTTGTGAACACGTATCTAGATCCATATAAAAATGAATTATTAGATATATATTTTAATCACTTCATGCCTATAAATAATTTTTCACCCAAAATTTTAAATTAAAGATAGACATTGTGGCTTTGTAGTACACCTTTAGCGAATATTTCCTTAAATGATTTGTTTATTTTGCTATCTTACCTGTTATTAATCAGATAATCATTGGGTTAACAAGTTTTATATTGACAGAAATAAATCATTCCAGAAGATTTTAGACAAGTTGACTCAAAGTTCTGGGGCAAGAACAATGTTTAACAGTCATTCATCTACTCACATAAATCAGCTAAATTAGCTCATGGATAGTGTTGCTATGGCTATAGGTAGATATTAGTGCATATTCTCATAATATTTATAATAAAGAGTTAACATTCATTGACTGTATACTTCCAGGCACTGTGATAATTTCTTTCTGTGCTGTCTTTCTGTAAAGTCACCTTCCTGTTCATAACAGTAAATGTGAACCTAAATGTGGGGAGCAAAGAAGATGCCCTGGAATTGCATACTGTCTCCCACTTGGTTCCATGGGAGAAGCAACAGGAACCTGGACTCCATTTTCCCCCATGATCCAAAGGGGCACCTCACCACCTCAGAACTTTGACTTCCATGTTTATAGTATGACCTTGGAAACGTGAGTAGTAAGCTATTGGGAAGATTCAACATGTAGCAAGTGCTTGATGAGGTAGATGTTATGGTGGGAAAGCAGTTAAGCAATAATGGGTAGCAAAGATGTGCTTTTACATATAATACACACAATTACAATAAAATATTTATTAAAAAATCATAATATAAAAAGATAACAATAAAAGCTTTATTTCTAGTAATGTCAAAAGTTATGTCCTCTCAGGCAAGAAAAATTTATCTACTTAATCATCTAAAATGTGATTTTTTTTAAAAAAAATTATTTTTTTATTGACAACTTCTTTAATTGTAGACAATATCCCATGGTACTTCCCTCCCTCTCCCCAGTTTCCCCTTTGAAACTTCACTCTCATCATATCCCCTCCCCCTCTCAATCAGTCTCTCTTTTATTTTGATGCCATCATCTTTTCCTCCTGTTATGAGATCTTGTGTAGGTAGTGTCAGGCACTGTGAGGTCATGAATATTCAGGCCATTTTGTGTCTGGAGGAGCATGTTGTAAGGAGTCCTACTCTTGCTTTGGATCATACATTCTTTCCGGCCCCTCTTCCACAATGGACCCTGACACTTGGAAGCTGGGTTTGAGATGTTTCAGTGCTGAACACTCCTCTGTCCCTTCTTCTCAGCACCATGGTCCCTTGTGAGTCATCCCAAGGTTGCCACCATCCAAAAAGAGAAGCTTCTCTAACCAAAAGTGAGAGTAGCATTAATATATGGTAGACATTAAGAGAAGTGCTTACTGGGCAGTTTGGTGAGCATAGTATATACATTTAGCTAGACACCAGCAGACATTACACCCTTAGGGCTCATGACTACTCCATCATAGGTTTTCAGTATCTGGGATGTATTCCCTCCCATGGAGCAGGCCTCCAGTTCAATTAGAGAGCAGTTAGTTTCCCCCATAACAGACATGCCACTATTGCACCCATTGGCTCATTTAGCCTGGCTGGCCAAATTTAAAGCTTTCAGCATTCACTGTTGAGTACCTTCACTGGTGTTTTTCTCTCCCATTGAACTGCATGCAGTTTAGCTTTTCCCAACTTCTGTCAGCTGGTCCAAATGGAGGAGGCTTTCAGCTCAACTCCAGTAGGATTTCTCAGTGAACTTGCCACCCAAGTATATGGAGTCTTCAGCAATAGGGTCTTACCATCTATTCCTGATGGGAAACCAAGGGCCTTGGCAATGGTCGATAATGTTTTGGGCGTATTGGTGACTCCCATGGCCAACAACTACCGGAAGGTATCCCATCCCTGAAACTGAAAATTTTCTAGTAACAATCTATGGCTTCTGAGTGTTCCATTGTCCAGAAAAGTAGGTTTCCATGTGACTTATTTATATCCTTTTAGATTTTGATTAGCCCTCCCTTCACCATTTCTTTACTCAATCTCTTCCCCTGATCTCACTTAGGCCTTTTCACCCCCAATTATCTGTTCTTTGACTTACATATATACAATACCATCCTATTAAGTCCCCCCTGTGATTTTTTTAATGTTATTTTATTGATGGCGATTCTGTCTCATTTTTATAATCAGCTAAGCTCATCTGCCTCTGGTTAGATGGTCAGAGAAAATAACACAGAACTATACAAATAATTCTCAACAAGGCTGTGTGTTGCAGACAGCTTCAGGTTCGCTGAGATGAACTTCCAGACCAGGCACAGTTATGGAGGAAGGGATATTATTTATTGAAGCTTACAGATCCAGGGGAAGTTCCATAATGGCAAGAGAAACGGCCTGCTCTCCACAGGGCCAAGCAGAGAGAGCAAAGCCAACCAGCCAGCCACAGACCACAGAGCAAAACTACAGCCAAAATGTCACACAGCACACTTCAGGAACTCCTGCTAGGCACATTTGCATATCTTTACAATGGACTCTCAAACCATCACCACACCTTAAGACCAGGGCCCCCAGTGACCTTGCCTCTAGCAAGGTGATTGCAGATGCAAACTATAAGTAATAAACCACTGAATATATTGGGGACATATATTCAAACTACTACATTCCGCCCTGGCCCCCAATATATTTAGCTCCTGGCCCCCAATAGATTTATAACTATCACACATTGTAAATTGTACTCAGTCCAATTTCAAAGGTTCTCACAGTCTTGATCAACTTAAGATAGTGAGTCCTGTAAAATCAAACAAGTTAAATACTTTCAACATGTAAAGGCACAGAGTAAACATTTTAACTGTATAAGAAATAGCAAGGAGAAACTAAAACAATGAAAACTCAACCACCATCAACAGTCATCAACTTCTGCAGTTCAAGTTCAATATAACCCGAGACTGACAGTCTCCAGGTTTTCCAATTCCGCCCCTCCAGCTGGGCAGAGTCGCCAGGGAAAACTTTCATCCCATGCCAACACTGCACTCCATGTAGCCCTTTTGCACAGTCCTGGTATATCCAAAACATCTTCAGGTCTCCATGCAAACCACAGTCCATCTTCCAAAGGCTCTTCCAGCCTATTCCTGAGGGTCTTCATGCCCTACCTCATGCCACATCTCAGCAGCGGCTCCTGGAACTGTGTGCAACTCATGACCACTCCATGCATTTTTCATATTTCCAAAACTAATACCAGGTGTGCAGGACACAGCCATATTCTTAATCCAGGGACAAAATAAACCATAGCCTTGAAAAGCAGGTTCCTTCTCCAGTCAACTCTTTCCAAAGAGTTTGCATTTCTAACAGTCTTTCCTCAGGCATCCTCTCCATTGTTTTAATGTAAATCAAGTCTGGCCACCTTCCTTCCACCTTCCTTAAGATTGCTAATGCGTTGACAATAGCAGCTCCAGTAACCTAAAACCAGTCTCAGTGCCTCTGCTTTTAACTTGCTTGAGGTTTTCCAACTTAAAATCTTAAAATCTCAGTCCGATATCTTTAGCCAAGCACATCAGTCCATTACAAATTTAACCTTTATCAAACACTCTGGGCCTGGATAGCAGAACGTAGCCATCCCTTATGCCAGTAGCCCAGTTCCAACAAAGTCCTCTGCAGACTTTCCTTCCCCTTAGAAACCTCATAAGCCAAGCCTCGAAGTTCAGTACTATCTGCACTTAGCATTCTCAAACTCTCATCAGAATAGTCCATAAAACTTGGCTTACCACTCCAGAAGGCATCTTCAGTTGCAAGCACCAAGTCCATGCCCATTCCTCCAAAACAAAGGTTCCAAAAGATATCCACACACGGTCAGGTTCATCTCACCCCACACTCCTCGGTACCACTTTACTGTAGCAGACAGCTTCAGGTTCGCTGAGATGAACTTCCAGACCAGGCACAGTTATGGAGGAAGGGATATTATTTATTGAAGCTTACAGATCCAGGGAAGTTCCATAATGGCAAGAGAAACGGCCTGCTCTCCACAGGGCCAAGCAGAGAGAGCAAAGCCAACCAGCCAGCCAGCCACCACAGAGCAAAACTACAGCCAAAATGTCACACAGCACACTTCAGGAACTCCTGCTAGGCACATTTGCATATCTTTACAATGGACTCTCAAACCATCACCACACCTTAAGACCGGGGCCCCCAGTGACCTTGCCTCTAGCAAGGTGATTGCAGATGCAAACTATAAGTAATAAACCACTGAATATATTGGGGGACATATATTCAAACTACCACACTGTGCTTTCTTATTTCCACACACTAATGCCCATAGTTGTGGATTACTTTTACATATCAAAACCAATAATAACACAAATCCATATCATATTTTGTTATAGTGGTAATTGAAAAAAGAAAAATATTGCTTTCTTTAAGGTATTATACACATAACTTTAAAATGCTTCTTTATTTTACAGTTCTCTATTTGGATGAATTTATTTAATACACCTCTCCTGGAAATGAGCAGATTTGAACAAGTACATGATGGTTATAAAACTTATAAAAGTTTGAGAAATTACGAGAACATCCTTAAAATTGTATCCTTCTTTTACTATACATAGTTTTTATTGTTTTGAGGAAAAGAAGAGGATCATGAATAGAATTGATAATTTTACATTTCAATGCCAACAGCACAATTAAAAGGCAAATACATGTACATATCGTAAACTAAGCACACAAATGTACAGAAATATACACACAGACATCCTACTACTCTTGATAATTAGAGAGAGAAGACCAGAGGAAAATAGAAGTAATGGCTCTTGCCAACCTGGGAAATCATGTGTAGGTGTTAAAAAACCTGAGAAAATGCTTCTATAGCCTGAGTCACCAGGACAGGATACTTGGCAATACTTACATTTTATATTTGCATATATGTGCATATTGAGACACATGCTTAAATATTCATTTGAGGTGCACAACTATACATGTTCATATCAATATCTTCATACATCAGAATTCCTCTAAATAAAAACAAGACCATATCTAGTTCTTTGTTAAAATTATTTTCTTTTTACAAATTGCTCCATAAATACCATTTCTATTTATTAAGTCTCAGGAATTTTAGTATCCATATTCATTATTATGAATACAGAATAAACAAGGCCAAATTGCAATCCAAGAATAATTATTTAATTAAACATATAACTAACATTAAAATAAGTACAGGTGTTGTTGGCCAGCAAGATTCAATGTTTCAGAGGGTATACTTTTAATGTGCAACAGTATTAATAAAAACAAGAGATACTAATACAAATACCAGTATAATTAACATAATAAAAACAATATTTTATTAATATTATTAAATAGAAAGAAACACTTTTACAACCAACATCTGGTGGCAAAAATAAACCAAACTAAAACAATTAACAACATCTTCACAAAATAAATATATTTATCAAGAATTGTTTTAAGCTATTTGAAGTAAATTTATCTCCCTTCTGTATTTCTTTTTTCACTTTTAGAACACAGGAAACAAATGCAAATATTAAGTTTGCAAAAATATCCATCAGAAATTTCTTTGTATATTGGAGGAATAATAATTGAAATAATGCAAGATACAATAAAAATGTTAAAAAGATGATAGATTGACAATAAATAATAACAAAATTAAAAGAATTTAGGAGAATTTAAGCTACTATCATTCGTTCCAAAGCCTGCAGGAAGTTGCAGCAGAACAAAAGCACTCTGAGTAGTTTGAAACATTCAGAAAACAAACACAGGCATCTGATCAGTATTTTTAAAAATCTATTTTGTTTGTTCATTTTTTTAAAGAATGGCCATAGAATTACTATAAAATATGCTCTGCATATGAAAATGTGCAAATCCATGGCCATTTAAATTAATGCTAATGATATCAACTATCTGCAAACTCAGTTCAAAACAATAGCATGCATTTTAAATGGCCCAATTAAAGTTCATTCAGACTAGAAAATTGATCCTATATGGAGAGTGATGTTAGCATTAGGCATTTTATAAAAATGAGTTTAATAGCTGGGTGTGGTGGTGCACACTTTAATCCCAGCACTCAGGAGGCAGAGGTAGGAGGATTGCCATGAGTTTGAGGCCACCCTGAGACTACATAGTGAATTCTAGGTAAGCCTGAGCTAGAGTGAGACCCTACCTCGAAAAACCAAAAAAAAAAAAAAAAAAAAAAAAAAAAAAAAAGGGGGGGGTTCAAATAAACTTAAAAATATTATTTTGGGCACTTTTTTGAGGAAAACGTGAGAGCTATTCAATAGCTCTAAATGTATAGAATATATAGTTCACTTTTTACATGCTAAATGTTTTCCTCTATTTTGAATTATGACACATTTATATGTTTATGGCATTTCCTATACTAATTTATTTTTAATCTCTCTGTGAGAGCATATTGAAATTTTACTTTTTTAAATGTGATTTTCATATCTAAGGTTGCTGAGGTAAGATATATCTTGTCCTCTGTAACTGGAAAATGTAACCTATGGTTTTATTTAAAGTTAAATCTTTAAAACAGACACAGATAATGAGTGATAATATGCATGTATTTATAATATTATGTACATACATATATGTCAGCAATGAAGTAACTTTAAAAATTATATTTTGGTTCACATAAACAACTTCCATTTTATGTGCAAAATGTGAGATGGTCTTATATTGTAAATGTGACAGAACATATAAAAGAAGCACATTGTGAATTTTATATATCTACCATATATATACATAACAAAAATAAATTCAAATATACAGATTCATTTATTAAAATAATTATTAATTTAATCTTATAAGTGATAGAAAAGAAAAATCTATATGAGTATATATATGATTGATTAGAAGTTAATTCATTGTGAATTATATTCTTTGATGCTTTAAAAGTCATGGGAAAAAGGAAGTAGAAAGAGTTCATCACATTCTTTTTCATTATTATTAGTTATGGACATACTCAGTATGTAAACAGCACTTGTTGGTACCAGCCTTACCCTCATCCCTGCCCCCACTCCAAAGGGAACCTCCTCCTTGGGGATGCCCCTTATCCCCATGGGGATTGTGGGTCCTGCATTGTGGTGGTAGCCATCAGTTATGGGGAAGAGGTAATGTCTCTGGGCATAATGTCCCAACTTGTGGCTCTAACAATCTTTTCGCCCCTCTTCTGCAAAATTCCCTGAGCCATGTTGGGTTCGTTTTAGGTCTACTTCAGTGATGGGCATTTAGGAGCCTCTGGATCTCTGGTTTTGTAGGTGTTGAGTGTCCTCTGTGTC
The DNA here is from genome assembly GCA_036365145.1 of Orientallactaga sibirica. Classification (NCBI taxonomy): domain Eukaryota; kingdom Metazoa; phylum Chordata; class Mammalia; order Rodentia; family Dipodidae; genus Orientallactaga; species Orientallactaga sibirica. The sequence continues at coordinate 6,901,203 of JAEOAD010000019.1, read as the reverse complement.
TATCTCCTTCACCCTTATGCTGATATCAGGTTCACAGAGAAAGCATGTCCCCATTTACTCTGGTTTCAGCCGTGGCCCTGGTGAAGTGTACTGGCTCGTATCTCTCCTCACATCCTTCTTCCATCTGAAAAAAGAGAAGGACATTCTTAAAGGGAGAATGAGGTTAGCACAGGTTAAATGGGTAACCATTGTTAGTTTAGAGAGCATTTAATTGGTGTAGGCCCTCTTATAGCCCAAGATTGGTGGAAACTTGATATTTGAGAGTAAATTCATTATCTGGATATGATTCTGACTTGTTTCCCAGTTCCATATATGGGTTCCTTTTATTGAAGGAGTCAATAACTTTCTTAGTAGCCCAAAGCTGCATACCCTTATATTTCATGGGTAGGGGCCTATGGTGGTTTGATTCAGATGCTCTCCATAAACAGGTGTTCTGAATGCTGTTCCCAGCTGGTGAAGATTTGGGAATTGAAGCCTACTGGAGGCAGTGTATTGCTGGGGGAGGGGGGGCATGCTTATGGGTATTATAGGCAGTTTCCCCTTGCCAGTATTTGGCACACTCCCCTGTTCCTGTTGTCCACCTGATGTTGGCCAGGGGGTGATGCCCACCCTCTGCTCATGCCATCATTTTCCCTTGACATTGGGGAACTTCTCCTCAAGTCTGTAAACCAAAATAAATCTTTTTTCCCCACAAGCTGATCTTGTTCAAATGATTTCTGCCAGCAATGTAAACCTGACTGAAACAGAGCCCAATATTCTTCTCTCATCATTTGCACTTTGATCCATTCAGGATGGCTAGTGGTTAAAGAGTAAATATCTCACTGGGATGAAGCCCCCAATACCACTGCACAAGGCAGCTTCTGTCAATAGGACTACATCTTGAGAGGCAGGTTGTCCTCCAAACACCCTGATTTCTTTTGGGCTGAGCCTCAGCGGCTGAGCTTGCTGTTTGTGGTCTAAATTACAGAACTGAGTGCAACTCCGTTGACATCCTCTTAGCCTTGGCAGTGACAAAGAGTGGCCAATGATATTGATTATACAGGTTTAAAAAAAAAAACACAGAAGAAAGTGGAAAATAATTTAAGATTCCTCCGAATAAGCAAGCACAAGTCAAAGAGAGTCTCTAGACATACTCACAAGGAGGTATTAAATTTGACTCATCTAACAATGCTTTTCAAAGCACCGTTAAATATGCGCTAGAATTGATTCAGAAGATATTTGCATGCTCAATAATTACTAACTAAATAGTGGTAAGGCACAATGCATTCTTCTTTGATGAGGTTTAAATTTCCAAAGAAAAACCCAAAGAAGATATGTCAACCTTTCTAAGTTACAGAAAAGAAATTCTAATATATGTTAGCTAAAATGAAACAAAGCACTTCTACCTGAGGCTCAGAGCACTAGAGATCAAGTATGCAAAAGGTTCTCTCAGCTAACATATTATGTTAAAGAGAACAAGTTAAACATATAAAGAGGTATTTGGGATCATTTTTCACATAGAAGAATAAAAGCAAAAATTTCAGATCACTCTAATCTCTAAAAGGTTGATGGTAATACCTTCTTTACCATGGATTTTTTTTAGAGCAAGTATAGTCTACATTGATGTACACCAAAATAAATTTTATCCTCTGCATATTCACAGAGCTTTTTGTCACACAAAACTTAATTTTGATGGATGTCATAAAATGCATGTTGAATTCCATACTTATCTATGAATGTTCTTACACATGTGTAGTTCATTATTCATGACTGTGAGGGTGTGGTAGTTTGAATATATGTCCCCCAATATATTCAATGTTTTATTTATAGTTTGCATCTGCAATCACCTTGCTAGAGGCAAGGTCACTGGGGGCCGGTCTTAAGGTGTGGTGATGGTTTGAGATTCCATTGTAAAGATATGCAAATGTGCCTAGCAGGAGTTCCTGAAGTGTGCTGTGTGACCTTTTGGCTGTAGTTTTTGCTCTGTGTGCTGTGGTGGCTGGTTGGTTTTTCTCTCTCTTGCCTGGTCCTGTGAAGGGCAAGCCGTTTCTCTTGCCATTATGGAACTTCCCCTGGATCTGTAAGCTTCAATAAATAATATCCCTTCCTCCATAACTGTGCCTGGTCTGGAAGTTCATCTCAGCGAACCTGAAGCTGTCTGCTACAGTAAAGTGGTACCGAGGAGTGTGGGGTGAGATGAACCATACCATGTGGATATTCGTCTTTTGGAACCTTTGTTTTGGAGGAATGGGCATGGACTTGGTGCTTGCAACTGAAGATGCCTTCTGGAGTGGTAAGCCAAGTTTTATGGACTATTCTGACGAGAGTTTGAGAATGCTAAGTGCAGATAGTATTGAACTTCGAGGCTTGGTTTATGAGCTTTCTAAGGGAAAGGAAAGACTGCAGAGGACTTTGTTGGAACTGGGCTACTGGCATAAGGGATGGCTACGTTCCGCTATCCAGGCCCAGAGTGTTTGATCAAACTTAAATTTGTAATGGACTGATGTGCTTGGCTGAAGATATTGGACTGAGATTTTAAGATTTTAAGTTGGAAAACCTGAAGCAAGCTAAAAGTAGAGGCACTGAGACTGGTTTAGCTGCTATTGTCAAACACATTAGCAATCTTAAGGAAGGTGGAAGGAAGGTGGCCTGACTTGATTTACATTAAAACAATGGAGAGGATGCCTGAGGAAAGACTGTTAAAAATGCAAATTCTTGGAAAGAGCTGACTGGAGAAGGAACTTGCTTTTCAAGGCTGTGATTTATTTCATCCCTGGATTAAGAATATGGCTGTGTCCTGCACACCTGGTATTAGTTTTGGAAATATGAAAAATGCGTGGAGTGGTCATGAGTTGCACACGGTTCCAGGAGCCGCTGCTGAGATGTGGCATGAGGCAGGGCATGAAGACCTTCAGGAATAGGCTGGAAGAGCCTTTGGAAGATGGACCATGGGTTGCATGGAGACCTGAAGATGTTTTGGATATACCAGGACTGTGCAAAAGGACTACCATGGAGCGCAGTGTTGAACTGGGATGAAAGTTTTCCCTGGCTACTCTGCCCAGCTGGAGGGGCGGAATTGGTAAACATGGAGACTGTTAGTCTCTGGTTATATTGAACTTGAACTGCAGAAGTTTGATGACAGCTGATGGTGGTTGAGTTTTCATTGTTTAGTCTCTCCTTGCTATTCCTTATACAGTTAAAATGTTTACTCTGTGCCTTTACATGTTGAAAGTATCTAACTTGTTTGATTTTACAGGACTCACTATCTTAAGTTGATCACGACTGTGAGAACCTTTGAAATTGGACTGAGTACCATTTACAATGTGTGATAGTGATAAATCTATTGGGGACCAGGAGCTAAATATATTGGGGGCCAGGGGTGGAATGTGGTAGTTTGAATATATGTCCCCCAATATATTCAATGTTTTATTTATAGTTTGCATCTGCAATCACCTTGCTAGAGGCAAGGTCACTGGGAGCCGGTCTTAAGGTGTGGTGATGGTTTGAGATTCCATTGTAAAGATATGCAAATGTGCCTAGCAGGAGTTCCTGAAGTGTGCTGTGTGACCTTTTGGCTGTAGTTTTTGCTCTGTGTGCTGTGGTGGCTGGTTGGCTTTTCTCTCTCTTGCCTGGTCCTGTGAAGGGCAAGCCGTTTCTCTTGCCATTATGTGTGGATATTCGTCTTTTGGAACCTTTGTTTTGGAGGAATGGGCATGGACTTGGTGCTTGCAACTGAAGATGCCTTCTGGAGTGGTAAGCCAAGTTTTATGGACTATTCTGATGAGAGTTTGAGAATGCTAAGTGCAGATAGTATTGAACTTCGAGGCTTGGTTTATGAGCTTTCTAAGGGGAAGGAAAGACTGCACAGGACTTTGTTGGAACTGGGCTACTGGCATAAGGGATGGCTATGTTCCGCTATCCAGGCCCAGAGTGTTTGATCAAACTTAAATTTGTAATGGACTGATGTGCTTGGCTGAAGATATTGGACTGAGATTTTAAGATTTTAAGTTGGAAAACCGGAAGCAAGCTAAAAGTGGAGGCACTGAGACTGGTTAAGCTGCTATTGTTGACACATTGGCAATCTTAAGGAAGGTGGAAGGAAGGTGGCCTGACTTGATTTACATTAAAACAATGGAGAGGATGCCTGAGGAAAGACTGTTAAAAATGCAAATTCTTGGAAAGAGCTGACTGGAGAAGGAACTTGCTTTTCAAGGCTGTGATTTATTTCATCCCTGGATTAAGAATATGGCTGTGTCCTGCACACCTGGTATTAGTTTTGGAAGCATGAAAAATGCATGGAGTGGTCATGAGTTGCACACGGTTCCAGGAGCCGCTGCTGAGATGTGGCATGAGGCAGGGCATGAAGACCTTCAGGAATAGGCTGGAAGAGCCTTTGGAAGATGGACCGTGGGTTGCATGGAGACCTGAAGATGTTTTGGATATACCAGGACTGTGCAAAAGGACTACCATGGAGCGCAGTGTTGAACTGGGATGAAAGTTTTCCCTGGCTACTCTGCCCAGCTGGAGGGGCGGAATTGGTAAACATGGAGACTGTTAGTCTCTGGTTATATTGAACTTGAACTGCAGAAGTTTGATGACAGCTGATGGTGGTTGAGTTTTCATTGTTTAGTCTCTCCTTGCTATTCCTTATACAGTTAAAATGTTTACTCTGTGCCTTTACATGTTGAAAGTATCTAACTTGTTTGATTTTACAGGACTCACTATCTTAAGTTGATCACGACTGTGAGAACCTTTGAAATTGGACTGAGTACCATTTACAATGTGTGATAGTGATAAATCTATTGGGGGCCAGGAGCTAAATATATTGGGGGCCAGGGGTGGAATGTGGTAGTTTGAATATATGTCCCCCAATATATTCAATGTTTTATTTATAGTTTCCATAACTGTGCCTGGTCTGGAAGTTCATCTCAGCGAACCTGAAGCTGTCTGCTACAGAGGGCTTATGACTATTGAAATAAATTTTGATCTCATGACTTATCACTGTTTACCCCGACTTTTAGTTGTATGTTTCCATGGTGTTTGTGTGTGCTGCCATGTAAATCCTAACACTGCCCATGTCAGTCACTAATTTACCCATTCAGTTCACATCAGGGTGACCCATCACAGTGTTCAACAGCTTTAAGGAAATGGACATTTTCTCAAAGTTATGATTAATATTTTGATTAGAATCTAGGTACTTTAAAAAATAGGAACAACTAAAATAGGTACCAGAAACCAGTAAGCGGGAAAAAGGCTATAAGGGAGGGAAGAAAGGGAAGGACTTAAGTGTATGGTAATGCACATATGTAAGTAGAACTGAGTACAGGAAGGGGAATGGCCTAAGCGAGGCCATGGGAAGAGAATGCATACAAAAAGGGCAGGGGGAGGGTCAATCTAAACTCAATATATTATCAATAAGATACATGTAAAATTACTTTTTTGAATAAGGGCACGTCTAGAAGATGTAGACTGTTATTAGAAAATTTTCAGTACCTGGGATGGAATACCTTTCAGTGAGTTGTTGGCCAAGGAGGTCCCGGTAGCCTCCAAAACATTAAGGCTTTTGCCAAAGCCCTTGGTTTCCCTAGAGAAACAGATAGTAAGACCCTATTGCTGAAGACATCTCTTGCCTGAGAGGCAAGGTCACTGAGAAAGCAAGCTGGTGCTGAGCAGAAAACCTTCTCCCTGTAGACCAGCCAACTGAAAGCTGGAAAAAGCTGCACTGCACGCAGCGTATGGGAGACAGAAGCCATCAACAGTGAAAACAGTGGATGCTGAATATTCAAGCTTGGCCAGACAGGCCCAATGACTGAACGGGTGCAATAGTGGCGTGTCTACTCTTGGGGTAACCAACTGCTCCATAATTGGACTGAAGGCCCTCTCTACGGGAGGGAATACATACCTGGTACTGAAAAACCTAAGTAAAAGTCTATAGTAGGTGAGGTCATGAGCCTTGGGGGTATAAGCCTGCTCATGTCTGACTAAATGTATATATTATTCCCACCAAGCTGCCCTGGGGACACTACACTAAATGTTCATGTTCACATATTAATGCTACTGTCACTTCTGGCTAGAGAAGCTTCTCTTTTCAGATGGTGATGACCACTGGGATGACTCAAAAGGCAACATAGTGCTGAGAAGAAGTGATGGAGGAGTGCCTAGCACTGAAACACCTCTGTCAAACCCTCCAATGGCTCAGGGACCATTGCAGAAGAAGGGGCGGATAGAATGGAAGAGCCAAAGGAAGGATATGACCTCTTACAATGCAACTGCCCAGACAGAAATTGGCCTCGATATCTATGATCTTGTAGTGCCTAGCAATACCTTTGCAAGACCCTCAAAATAGAAGAGAAAGATGATGTCATCAAATTAGGAGAGAGACTAATGGAGAGAGAGAGGGGATATGATGGAGACTGGAGTTCTAAAGTGGAATGGGGGAGGGGAGGGAAATATCAGGTGGGTTTTTTTTTTGTATGTAAGATTAAAAGTCAATAAAAAATAATAATTAAAAAAATAGGAACAACTAACTCATTTAATACATTCAAAGCAATTTGTGGTCTAAAATATTTCCTTCCATAACTTAGAATAAGGAATCATACTTGTAAATTAGTAGTAAATTACTATAGAAAGAAGATTGATTAAAATTTCTATTTTGAAATTAAAAAATATATTTTATTTATGTGAGAGAGACAGAGGGAGAGAGAATTAAGAGAGAATGGGCATGTCAGGACCTCTAGCCACTGCAAATAATGTCAAGACTCATGTACCACCCTGTGCCTCTGGTTTCACATGGGTCCTAGGAAATGGAACCTGCATCCTTTGGCTCTGCAGGCAAGCACCTTAACTGATAAGCCATCTCTCCAGCCCCCAAAACTTAAGAATTGGAGTTTTATAGGCTTTTATACCTTTAAAGCTCACATTAAAAGATTTTTTTTTTGAGCCAGGAGTGGTGGTATGTGGGGTCCAACCCCCCTCCCAGGGAGTCTGCTGACCTGCTTGACTGATGTGACCAAGGATTGTTTGCCTAAAAACATCTTGTTCCACTCCCATTTCCTGGCCTAACCGCAAGTTCCATTTGCCCCAGGTGGCTCTTGCTTAACAGTCAACAACAGGATATGTAAACAACAGGATATGAGAACATGACCTTCTGACCCTGGTACTTTTCCACAGTGCTGTAAGGCTGTATATATATCGCCCTCTGACTTCAATAAACGGCATTCTTGAAGCACAAATAACCCAGTGATTGTCTTTTCAATCCTCAGCACCTCGCCCAGCTCGGGATCTTTGTGGTAGTGCGGGCACTACAGCTGGAGGTCCTACCGAGATTGGGAAAGAAGGAAAACTGCTGAAGGATCACTCCTGAAGGCTGGTCAGCTGTAGAAGAGGTAAGAGAGGAGTGCATTGGAAATGGGTACTGCTAGCTCTCATTCATTGCTAGTCGATCAATTAGTTGAATTGCTAAGGAAACAAGGTACTGGCATTAAACGTACTACAGCAAGAGATTTTATTAAGATTTTACAAAAGGCAAACCCTTGGTTTTTGGTTTCAGGGGGCCTTAATGTTTCGGACTGGGAACAAGTGAAACTTGATTTCCAAAAGATCCTTCATAGGGAGGGACCCGAGAGCATTCCTATAGCTACCTTCTCGTTGTGGCACTTGGTTAAGGATGCTCTCGTTAGTGATAAAGAGAAAGTAAAAGAGCAATTGGCCGAGGCAGAATGGCTTTTTACTGAAACTCAAGAACAGGAGTCAATTAAATCTTTTCAGAATTCTGATAAGTCCTCCTCTGATTCCTCGCTTTCTTCTAGCAATGAGGAATCTGAGGAAGAGAAAAAATTAGAAAACTACATGAAAACCTAAAGAAAGAAAATTAAAAGGCTCACTCCCACGGACCGGCCTATGCTGCCGCCGCCTCTCACATTTCTCACAGAATATTCTCCTGTGTATAACTCTAACTTCTCTCCTTGTCAGCCATCCACCCCTTCACAAGGACCAGAGGGAGGGGTGGCATTCCCTGTTATAGAAACTACTAAAGCACTGGGACAGGCACAAAGACAACATACCCCTCTACATTTTAAAGACATTATGCAATTAAAGGAGGCTGTGATGGCATACGGGCCCCATGCTCCTTTTACCCTGGCTATTTTTTAATCTTTTGGAGCTCTAAATTGCACTCCTAGTGACTGGCAACAGCTATGCTGTGCCACCTTGTCTGGAGGTAATTACCTATTGTGGCGAGGAGAATTCCAGGAGCTCTGTAAACAAACAGCGCAATGTAATGTGGCTGCTGGATTCCCTGGCAGAAATTTGGACATGCTAACAGGAGCCAGGCAATATGCCAATTTGCAGCAACAAATTTTATATGACCCTGCTGTATATGCACAAATTAACATGGCTGCCACTAGAGCCTGGAAGGCCTTGCCTAATAAGTCTGCTGGAGATCAATTATCTAAGGTTCTTCAAGGACCAGATCCAGTGTTGATTTGGGCCCGAGGGTCTGTTTGTGTTTTTCCACAGGATGGAGGAAATCCAATCTGGGTTCCTGAGCGTTGTGTTTGGGCTGTTGTGGACCCTGCCATCGAGCCAACAGGGGACCTTTTGGGCATTCGTCAAGAACCTGCCTGTACTGATGCCAGTGGCCTGGAATGCCCAGGTTTGGCCTGGATTTGTGAGTACTAATTTACACCTAAGAACACCTGCTATGCATCTTGATCCAGAGAAAGCCAATTTAACTCTTATCTATTCCCTTAAGAATTCCATGTGCTTTGGTTTCAAGCTTAACTATTCTCAACTTAACTATTCCAATTCCTTTGATGATTCTACTGGATGCCTTATCCAAAGTCCATGGTCAATTGCAGATTTTTCACTGAATTCCACCAGTTGTTCTGTGCATGGTTTTCAGCATATCTAGGGACCCATTAATTGGAATAGGAATATCACTGGATCTCCCGGTCTGCCTCGACCTGGCCAGAGATGTTGGCCAGGACCATTGACTTTTAATCTAGAATTGCCTATGCTCTGGGGAGACTGTATAGTACAGGAACCTTGGCTGTTGAAAGGCAGAAAGGACATCTGGTGGTATGGTCACTGACCTCCATTTATGAATGGCTCTGTGCCATCTTCCTCCTTCCATTATTGTAATCCTCTCCAGCATGGAGTTGTTCCCACATTTTCAATCATGTTTTTGTGTGGAACTTTTACTTGCTTGAATGCTGTGCCTTTAGTAGCATGAAATATTATGTATTTCAACTCAACAGGGGCATGGAATGCTTCTGATACATTTGAGACCACATTAAACCTTATTTCAGTCCAAACCAGTAGAAACATAACTATTAAATCTGCTGCATGTGTGATGTCGCCTTTCTTTTTATTGTAAGTAATGAAACTCCCTCGGGAGATATCCTCAATTGTTCCTCACAGGACTGCCACCTGAAGACTTGCTGGTACCAAGAAAAACTGGCATTCGTGGTACGGATCCCTGGCATTGTTCCCCTTCCAGTGGAGCACAATGGACAGATGCAGCTGATTCTCACTCATCAGAAAAGAGACTTTGGCGTATCTGCAGCTATCGTTGCTGCAATTGCCACCGCTGCTGCCGCAGCTACTGTTACTGGTGTAGCCCTTTCCCAATCTGCTGTTACAGTGAGCACTGTGGACTTGCTCTCAGGGGAAGTGGCTTCTGTACTCAACACTCAAAATCATTTAAATTCTCTTATACAGTTAGGTATACTAAATTTAAATCAACAGACAGCTCTACTACAAGAACAAATAGATTTACTTTGGGAAACCCATACCTCTACTCCCCTATACCATCACATTTGCGTTACACCAACCAAGGTGTCAAATGCTTCTGCTCAACTTAAGATGTTAAGTGCATATTTGTCAGGGCCTTGGAATCGCAACTTTACTAATTTCACATTCACTTTAGCTACACAGATTATTGCTATTAATGATACAAGAGTTCCACTGGTCTCTGGGAACATGTTGAAAGGATTGCAATTTGCAGGCCATCTCTTTAGGGAATGGAGTGGGTCCATGGCCCTAGGGCTAATTGCCCTGGGTGGTGTGGCTTTGTCCTTGGTCTGTCTCTATCGTATGGCAAAAACTCAAGCCCAGCACCAATTTCAGACGAAACAGGTCTTGATGTCTCTGGCAGCAGATAACCCCACTGCTCAAGTATGGCTGAGCTTACAAGACAAATGAGTAATCAATGATGGGTAAGACCTGGGGGATGTCTATCATCATAAGACAGAGAGTCTGCGGGGCCTGGGCAGGCTTCTCCATGATGGGTAAGATAGATGTTGACATCCGAGGCAACCTAAGATAGATGCTCATTTATATTTAAGGAAAGGGGACCTGTGGGGTCCAACCCTCCTCCCGGGGAGTCTGCTGACTTGCTTGACTGATGTGACCAAGGATTGTTTGCCTAAAAACATCTTGTTCCACTCCCATTTCCTGGCCTAACCGCAAGTTCCGTTTGCCCCAGGTGGCTCTTGCTTAACAGTCAACAACAGGATATGTAAACAACAGGATATGAGAACATGACCTTCTGACCCTGGTACTTTTCCACAGTGCTGTAAGGCTGTATATATATCGCCCTCTGACTTCAATAAATGGCATTCTTGAAGCAGGAATGACCCAGTGATTGTCTTTTCAATCCTCAGCACCTCACCCAGCTTGGGGTCTTAGTGGTAGCGCGGGCGCTACAGTGGTACACACCTTTAATCACAGCACTCGGGAGGCAGAGGTAGGAGGATCACTAAGAGTTTGATGCCACCCTGAGACTAGTGAATTCCAGGTCAGCCTAAGCTAGAGTGAGATCCTACGTTAAAAAAAAAAAAAAAAAAGAAGAAGAAGAAGAAGATTTTTTTTTTTTAGGTGTCTTGTGGCCTTAATTATTTAGATAGGTTAAAGCATGTGTTTTATAATTATAATATAGAAATGTCTATATAGATCAAAAATAGATAAATTTTTGGGCAGGAACTCTTCTGCAAGAATGCTGTCCATGAAATTAATCCAAAGCCCAGGCTACAGCACCTACCGTCAGGATGTGGTCAGTATTTGGGACCAGAAGGAAATAACCACAGGCCATTCATCCCCTTTATTTCTTCTTCTAGTTCCTGGTTGACTATCTGGTGCTGCTGAAGGTCTTAAATTCCTCTGACTCAAATCTAATTTCATAGATTGTCCCGCAGTTTCCTGAAATATCTATGACTTTGATAGCTTTTATTCTAGAAAAATTTTCTTTGAGAACCTGGATCACTTTTAGATTTCCTTGTCTGGGTGGTAAACATCCCATATGCACCATGCAGATGGGGGAGTCCAGGTGCTGAGCAGAGGCACTGCTGTCACTGGGCAATGGTGTGGCTATGCTTCACCTTTGGAGCCCATTGCCCATATTAAGAGAATTTTATAAGGGCAATTTCACAATGTTTAAAGTATGGGAGTTAGGGCTGTGGAGATGGCTCATTGATTTAAAGTTCTTGTTTGCAAAGCCTGCTGACCTGAGCTCCTTCCCCAGTATCCATAAAGTCTGATGCACTCAGTGACCCATGCATCTGAAGTTTATTTGCAGTGGCAAGAAACCTTTTGTTTTTTCTCTATCTCTCTCTATCATTACTAATAAATAAATACATACATATATAAATAGATATATTTTTAACAAATTATGTGAGCTAATCAGAGTGGCTCTGTCTTGAGTCTGAGCTTTTTAGTTGTTCAGAATGAGGAGGACTGGGCACACTCCTGACTTCTTTTTGTGCATCTGTCCTTCATGGTTTCCCTCTATTCACTTCACTCTACCCTTATGTCCATATTAATAGGTTTTGTGTTTTTTTTCATGATCTTTTCTATACATTTTGTAATATCTCCTGTATCAAAAGCATGTCAAGACATATTTTTTTCTTGATATCATCGTCTTTATGTTTCTAAATTTCATTTCTATGACCTATGGAAACTCCCATATTATTCCTTTTACTCTCATTTTTCTAAACATGTTTTAATAATTTACTGTATTTTTTCCAAACATTCTTAAAGGTCACTGGATTGCAACTTCAAAAACAATTCTGAATATGCATTATGGTATTTCCTTAAAATTAAAACAAAAATTAAAGACAATATTTGAATGGCAATTTAGTTGAATTGTTTCCAAAATAAATATTGATACTTTTCTGCCAAAAAATGAAATATTTTGAACTTAAGGAAATATTTTGAAAGTAATTGCTAAAACCTGTTGTCATTCACACAAAAGATAATTTGCTTTGTAGGGAGAACAGTTAAATGCATATAAAAGCAGCACTATTTCATGAAACTGTAGTCAGCAGGGAAAAATGAAGACTGTTTCTAAAGTAACTGGGAAGTTCCAGGGATCCCTTGTGTCAGCCTCCCCAGTGCTGTGATTCCATGTGGGCACCACTATGCCCAGCTTTTACATGGGTACTGGGGGTCTAAACGCAGGTACTCATGCTTATGTGATTAAGTACTTTACTAGCTGAGCCACATCCACCACCCCTTATAAACTCTTCCTTCCCTTTTTTCCCCTCAGCCTTTTCTCTTAACAAGTCACTTAACACCACTGCTGAGTACATCTCTCATGTGCCATCTTGAGCTATACCACTCATATAATTCTTAATTTTCAAAAGCTCCCTCCTTATCTTTAAAATACTTTTATTGTGAGAAGATTCTTTGCGAGGGATCTTCAGTTTGTGTGTTTTTGTCTTCACACAATAAAGTAGTAACATGTCCTTGTGATGCCAGGAAAATGGCACTTTATACTCCACCTTTGTGCCCACTCTGCCCACCACTGCAAGTGTGCTTCTCTCAACTTACACACGTTCAAGCTATGGCTCTTTAGGAAGAATTGACTTCTCAGAACCTGGATTTAAACCACACTGCAGTAATGCTTTTTTCCTCTGAACTTTCATAATGCATTTCTTATATTATTGTTATTGTCATTTGGTATACTTAATTTCCAGTATCAGAAACTAGGTGACATTAAAAGTAAGCTATGAGTTGCTTAAGTGAAAATTGCTTTATGACTGATTGATTCCAATATTCATCCTTGCATTCAGGATGTGCTTTATATTAGGTAAGGCTTGGATGTGTTTTATAAATGACTGGCAGGTACACATGTTTATAAAATTTAATTTGACTGCACATAAGGAATTATATAGGAAATGTTAACATATATTGCTAAAAATAGCTCAGTTTCAAGGCCCCATATCTCATATTGTACTAGGTCCCTGAAAAAACTCTTCAAGAATGCACTTTCACAAACAGAAGCAGGACCTGTGTCTGTAGAAAAGCTACTGTGGAGTAGTTCTCTATGAATGTGTCTTTCTGTGGAAATGAGTGGACCAATTATTAAATATCTGTGAGGTCTCATCCACTACCCAATGCTTCTAAAGGAGCTATTAGACCTACAGTTTTTTTAAATTTAAATATTTTTACTTATTTATTTGCAAATAGAGAGAGATAGAAGAGAAACAGACAGAAAGAATGGGTGTCCCAAGGCTCTAGATGCATGTACCACTTTGTGCATCTGAATTTCTGTGGCTACTGGGGAATCAAACTCGGGTTATTAGACTTTTCAGACAAACACTTTAACTGGTAAGCCATATCTTCAACCCAGGCCTACACCTTTTATTCCTCTTCCCTTATCCATGATCTTGCTCATCTAGGTTCTGTTAATGGTGAATCTCTTCCAATCATTCCTATAGACTTTGAACCTGGGCCCTGATTTCTGACTTGACCTTGCTTTAGGTAAAAGTCTTTATTATTATTATTATTATTATTATTATTATTATTATTATTATTTTTGGTTTTTCAAGGTAGGGTCTCACTCTAGCTCACACTGACCTGGAATTTACTATGTAGTCTCAGAGTGAACTCAAACCCATGGTGATCCTCCTACCTCTGGTTCCCAAGTAAAGTCTGTTTTTTTAGTGGGATAAAAAGAATTTTTGTGTGAAGGATGCTATCAAGAAAAAAATCAAGAATTTTTTTGAGAGGTAATTTATGTCAGATATAAGGGAAGATCATAGGAGAAAAATTGCTAAGTATTCCCCTTATTCTCTAAAATGTAAATAGCGTAAACTTTTCTGCTTTTCAATTTTAATTTTTATTTATTTTTATTTATTAGGAGATGAGAGAGAGAGAGAGAAAGAGAGATCGAATGGGTGGACAAGGGCCTCCAGCCACTGCAAACGAACTCCAGAAGCATGTGCCACCATGGATATCTGGCATACATGGGTTCTGGAGAATCAAACCTTGGTCCTTAGGCTTTGCAGCCAAGTACCTTAACAACTAAGCCATCTCTCCAGCCCCTATTCTGTTTTATTTTAGACAGTTTCTGACTAAGTACTGCTGACCAGCTTGGAATTCATTATGTAGACCTGCAGTGATCTTCCTGCCTCTGGCTCCTGTGTGCTGGAGTTAGATGCAAGGCCTGGAACACTTGCTATTTTGTTTTCCGTCTTTTGGTTTTTGGAGATAGGATCTCACTCTGTAGTTCAGGCTAGCCTTAAGTTGTGGCAATCCTTCTGCTTCAGCTTCCCAACTGCTGGGATTTTGGGCATAGCACTACACGTGGCTCACCTGTGTTTTCTGACCCAATTTCTCACTCTTGTGTGAACACCTCCTACTCATTGGGCTAATTTCTTCTTTTGACTTTTCGTCACTTCTGATTAATGAAATATGGCCTTACTTACCAGATAATGTTATGGACAGATACAATAAGAAATGAGACCACAACCTGAAAGAGTTCTGTATGATGTGTGCTTATAGAGAGACCATGATCTGTTTTCCCAGCAGGAGCTCAAAGTTCATAGACTGTGCTCTGTCCTTCACCCCACCCATCTCCTCTCCCATTCTACTCCCTGTCTACCTGCTCAAATTGAAAGAATACTTATTATTGAGCAGAAAACTTTATGACATATTTCCCATGTTCCAACATGATTAAAAATTTTTAATACTAACAGAAATACATTTTCATGTTATTATTTTTATTTTATTTATTCATTTTTCCTGACAACTTCCTTAATTGTAGACAACATCCCATGGTAGTTCCCTCCCTCCCCCCACTTTCCCTTTTGAAACTCCACTCTCCATCATATCCCCTCCCCCTCTTAATCAGTTTCTCTTTTCATTTTGATGTCATGATCTTTTCCTCTTATTACAATGGTCTTGTGTAGGTAGTGTCAGGCACTGTGAGGTCATGGATATCCAAGCCATTTTGTGTCTGGAGGAGCATGTTGTAAGGAGTCCTACTCTTTGTTTGGCTCTTACATTCTTTACGCCCCCTCTTCCACGTGGATCTTGAGCCTTGGAAGGTGTGTTAGAGATGTTTCAGTGCTGAGAACTCCTCTGTCCCTTCTTTTCAGCACCATGGTGCCTTCTGAATCATCCCTAGATCACCACCATCTGAAAAGAGAAGCTTCTCTAACAAAAAGTGAGAGTAGCATTAATATATGGGTGTGGACATTAAGAAAAGTGCTTACTGGGCAGTTTGGTGAGCATAGTTATGTTTGGCACAATGCAGGTCTGGCCCTAGCCAGACCGCATGGCAAAAGACCATAACAGGCCACACCCCTCTGGTTTTCTCACTAGGGTGGCGAGTAACCAATGATGGGTAAGACTCCACAAAATGGGGCAACCTAAGACAGGCACCATCACATGTGATGATCCCTTGGGGCCTGGGTTCAACAGTGGCTTGACAAAAAACCATACCAGGACACACATCTTGGTTTTTCTCACTAGGGTGGTGTGTAGCCAATGAAGGGTAAGACTCCACGAGATGAGGCAACATAAGACAGGCACTGTAACATGTGATGATCTCTTGGGGCCTGAGTTCAACAATGGCTTGGCAAAAAACCATACTTCCCAGGGTTGCCAATAATAAAACAAAAAGGAGGATATGTATGGCACAATGTAGGTCTCGCCCTAACCAGACCACATGGCAGAAGAAAACAGGAAGTGGCTTCTGTGAACTTGGCAACTTGCACAGGCCTGACATGACAACAGCTATAGTCCCATGCTCACTAGAAACCTGCTATGAGATGATCTGTCCAGAGACGGCTGTCATTGGTCACAAAAAGGGGACCACCCCATACAATGATTGGCCAGCCAAGCACCTTTAAAACCCCACACACTTTTTTGAATAAAGGAGTTTGCTGTAGCTTGCCCTCTGCCTGCCTTTACCCAACTCCCAGAGTCTGTGTCATGATTCTGTGTTTCTCACCCCCAACTCAGCAGTGACCCTGCCATCCCTCCTGGGCTGGCCCTAGGGGGGGACCCCAACACATTTAGCCAGACACCAGCATACATTACACCCCTAGGGCTCATGACTACCCCTGTTGTAAGTTTTCAGTATCAGGGATGTATTCCCTCCCATGGAGGGGGCCTCCAGTCCAATTAGAGAGCAGTTGGTTTCCCCCATAACAGAGATACCATTATTGCACTTGTTGGCTCATTTAGCCTGGATGACCAAATTTAAAGCTTGTAGTGTTCACTGTTGTGTATCTTCACTGGTGTTTTCTCTCTCCCATTGAACTGCATGAAGCGAAGCTTTTTCTAGCTTTCTGTCAGCTGGTCCACATGGAGGAAGCTTTCAGCTCAGCTCCAGCAGGATTTCTCAGTGAACTTGCCACCCAAGTATGTGGAGTCTTTAGCAATAGGGTCTTACCATCTATTCCTGGTGGGAAACCAAGCAATGGTATATGTTTTGGGGGTATCTGTGACCTCCATGGCCAACAACAAAGGTATCCCATCCCTGGCACTGAAAATTTTCTCATCACAATCTATGGCTTCTGAGTGTTCCGTTGTCCAGAAAAGTAGGTATCCATATGACTTATTTATGTCCTCTTAGATTTTGAATAGCCCTCCCTCCACCTTTCCTCTACTCAACCTCTTCTCCTGACCCCACTTAGGCATTTACACCCCCATTAATCTGTTCTTCGACTTACATATATACAATTCCATCCTATTAAGTACCCCTCCCTCCCTTTCTATTCCGTTTATATTCCCTTTCTAGAACACATAACCATAAATATCATCTGTTAATTAATGCATTTACTTGTAAAAGTCACATGTGAGCTACATTACTTGGGTTTTGTGGATGACAAATAATGCTGTTATCAAACTAATTATATGCAGCCCACCTTGTCATTAGTTTTCTAAAGAAACCAAAGGCAATTAGAAATCTTCCTATTTATATAGATTGTTACCTAATACCTCTCTAGTGGATTTAGGGACTACTTTTCTCACATGGCTTGTCTTTTCTCTTTTTAGAAAGCTCTATAAATTACAAAGGGATGATGACCTCTATCTTGACCTCCTCTTCCATAAGGAACATATTGGGAATCTGAAATGTGACTGCTCAAGCTGAAGAGATGGCTCAGCAGTTAAGACACATGCCTGCAAAGCTTAACAATCCAGGTTCAATTCCCCAGTACCCATGGGAATCCAGAGGCAGAAAGTAGAGTGTATTTGCATGGGCTAGAGGCCCTGGTGAACCCATTCTAGCTCTCTCTTTCTCTTGTTTCTCTCTGCTTGTAAATAAATAAATAAATATTTTAACACATGACTGCTACCTCCTTTTTTTTTTTTTTTTTTTTTTTTTTTGTCATCATCCAGTATAACCATAATCAAGCAAGGAAGGGAGATAACAGTCCTGTGTCCATTTGTGGATGTGAAGGGGTGACATGTGGAAGAAGATTCATTCATAGAATTGATCAAACATAGTATAGATAGCAAAGAGCTGGAATCAACCCAGGTGTCCATCACTAGATGAATGGATAACAAAGATGTGGTATATCTATACTATGGAATTCTACATAGCAGTAAGGAAAGATGAAATAAAGAAATCTGAAAAAAAAAATGGTCAAACATGGAACAGATCATCCTCAGTGACATGCCGCCAAACCTAATAAACACTCTGAGGACCAGACAAAAGGGAGGGTGGGATGGAGGGAGGGTAAGGGTGGGAGGGAACCAGAGGGTGGGAGGGAGGACAAGGGGGGATACAAATTGGGACCAAAAAGGAAAAGATACTATAAAACCATTTACTCTTAACAACAGGCTAAAACATTGATCCTTTAGCAGGCCCGCAGAGGGAACACCTGAACCCAAACCACAGGAACCTGGAGAGAGCATCATGAAGGCTAACCTTAATCTTGTCCTGCTTCTCTTTCTCTTCTCTCTCTCTCTCTCTCTCTCTCTCTCTCTCTCTCCTGCTCCTCTCTATACTCACTTTCTCTTTTATATTATCTTTTTCCTCCCTCACCTTCCCAGGTGCACACTTATAACTCCCAGTGCCAGCACGGGGTTAACTTTCACAATGAGCTGTTGATCCAAGACACCTATGAGGTTTCCCAAAAAATACAGACTTCTGTCAGAGTTCTTGGTGACCCACTAAAGGTTAATGGTAAGACCCTACTGTCGAAGACAGCATACGTGTGTGAGACCAAACACAGAGAGACCTGGCCAGAATCTGAAAGAGATTCAGTCCCCAGAGAGTTAGCTAGTCTACTACAAGAGGGTGCTACATGAGCAACTGGGGGAAAATGTCTGACATTGGTCCAAACAACTTGCAGTCTAAGATACCCAACAGGAAACAACCTGATGTAATGCTCATACAAGTGCAGGAGTGGCAAACAGCCATGGTGGGTAACCAACTGCTCTTGATTTGGCTAATAGATCCACTCCGTGGAATGGAACTCATTGCTGGAACTGGAAAATAAGTCAAAACCAGGTACACAAAGTGAGCTCAGTCTCCAAGATCAAGATATCACCAAATATGGGCTAGAAGAGAGCCAACACATATAAAATTCCCTCCAAAACATCTATCGTCATCCCTTCTATCTAGTACTAACTTCTCTCTCCGTTGGAGAATTTGCTTATCTTCTTTGAGATGGACAACAAACCTGAAGGGAGGATCAGCTAATCACACCTCATCAGGGCCCCAGCTGAAACCATAGAACAACGCAGGGGAAGGGCAAGAATACAGTGTTCATGACAATCACGACACCAGAAAAAGGCTGAAGGAGATAAACACAGAGAACATCCAACTCCAACTAAGACAGATATCCAGAGACACAGAGGCTCCCAAAACCTCTTCACTGAAGCAGAACTAAAATGACCCCAGCATGGCTCAGGGAAACTCACGGAAGAGAGGGTGGAAAGATTGTTAGAGTCACAAGTTGGGCCATTATGCATAGAGACTGGGGCCTAGCCCCCAAAACTCTTGATGACCCCCAAAATGCATGACCCACATTCCCCAATGATGAGGGTCCCTTTGGAAGAGGGAGGACAGGGAGGAGGATAATGGAACCAATACTATGAATGTAAAATCAGAAGAATATAAATTTTAAAAATAAAATAAATTAAAAAAAAAGAATTGATCAAACAGCGTTGAAGAAAGCTTCTGAGAAGCATAAAAAATAGCATAATCTTATTTAGCATAATAATATTTATATTATTTAGCATAATAATATTTAGCATAAAAATAGCATAATCATAATTGTCATTGCATCTACCTGGAGAAGGGACATTCAAATACGTACTTTGTTTCATGAGTTCAAATGCACCAGGTCATAAATGTGGAAGTAATCACCAGGTGGCTCTTTTTCCTTTCATAATTTTTGGGACCAAATTACCAGGAAAAATGTGTCAAAAGTTGCTCTTGAGGTAAGAAAATAAATTTTATAAAAGAAATTCCCAATAAAGTATTACTAAAATTTAAAAAGACGGGGTCTGGGGAGATGACTTAGTGGTTAACCAACCGCTTGCCTGTGAAGCCTAAGGATCGCAGTTTGAGGCTTGATTCCCCAGGACCCATGTAAGCCAGATGCACAAGGTGGCACACACATCTGGAGTTCATTTGCAGTGGCTGGAGGCCCTGGCACACCCATTCTCTCTGTCTCTCTGTGCCTCTTTCTCTCTATGTCTGTCTGTTGCTCTCAAATAAATAAATAAAAAATAAACAAACAAAAATTAAAAAAAAACCTCTTGACTACCCTCACATGCATGACCCACATTTAACATTGATGAGGGTCCCTTTAGAAGGTAAAGGACAGGGAGGAGGATAATGGAGTCACCAATATGAATGTAAAATTAGAATAATATAAATTTAAAAAATTACAATAAATAAATAAAAAGACAATACATTTTTGTAGGGTATATTTGAGTGTTAATGTAAACTAAAAGTAAATTTTCTTTTAAAAATGTCATTTGGGCTGGGCGTGGTGGCGCATGCCTTTAATCCCAGCACTCAGGAGGCAGAGGTAGGAGGACTGCTGTGAGTTCGAGGCCACCCTGAGATTACATAGTGAATTCCAGGTCAGCTTGGGCCAGAGTGAGACCTTACCTAAAAAAAAAAAAAAAAAAAAAAAGTCATTTGGGATTTCCCCACAACTTCCTAACAAGGGGGTTGTCACACTTTTGAAACACAACTGCCATGCTATTGCTAAATGTACCCCTAACCACTTCTGGTCATCAGGCTACAGGAAACCCATAGAATGCATATCAACTATACAGGTCCTATGCTTTTGTATATTGGTACCTTTAGAGTCTTTGACCACAATAAAAAAAATAGATACTGTGTTTTTCTCTCTCTGGCTACTATAAAGCACTTGTGTGATATTATTCTAACACCCCTTTCTAAGTGATTTTTTATACAGTAAATATTAAAAGTATATAAATGTTACACAGCATTATAGCAAACACAGGTCATATTCCACCAATCATTAAGATCAATGAGCAGAGAAAACTTGGGTGGACCCACTGTTTACTATAAATTTATCATGGACATTTGTCTATTTAAAATTGCCCTGAACTTTTTAAAAATATATTTATATAGGAATGTACATATAGAATAAAGACAGATGATTCAAGGCAAAAATCAACTTAAGGGTGATATACTAAATCCTTAGATAAACTACCTTGGAAGTGGTAATGGTACCCTGTTCCCTTCAGTATATGTAGTCACAACTCTAGTAAACCATCACTCTCATAGGTAAATGTACTAGAACTTACAAGCTTGTGGTACACCCTTGGCTTGTACTCAGTAAATTGCATCTGATAAGGAATTTGTGTTACTTTTACATTTTAAGGAAACTAAGGCAAGGAAAAGGAATCTGAGTAAATTGGTCAAAATTGTAACGTTTTATAAAAGTGTCCTTTGTAAAAATGTTTAATCTCATTTAATTTTTGAATTGTTTCTCGCCAGTTGAAAGCTAAAGTACATTACTTTTCTGATGTATTCCTGGGTTAAACAAAATCTCTGATCCTGGGAAATATAGACTAAGCTAACTGGTGAATGAAGTGCTCTAATAACACTGTGGAGCTTTCAGTGTAGGAGAGATTCGGCTAAAGGTTTCACAGGCAACTCTGAGACTGAACCATGAAGACATACGTTTATCCTTTATTTAGGATGACAAAAACTTAAACATATCTTTCAGTACTGTCTCTCCTTTCCTCACACAGATACACTGTATATCAGTAATCTGGACACCAAGTGATTTAAAGCTATTATTTAGTACCATAATAAGTAGTAATTTAAATACAAGGTAAAATCACCACATTGTCTTGTTTACTACTGATGTTAATTTTAAGCTGACGTTCAAGGCTCTCCCCAAAAGGCAGGCTATGATTTGTTATCATTAAACTGTCAACTCTGCCTTGAGTTGGAAATAGATTCACACTACACTTTTTACAGCATATCACTTTATTTTCTATCAGTCAAAAAAAAAAAAAAATCCAGAATCATTTTAATTGTGTCTGTGCTATTTTTCTATTAACTGTTTCATGCATTTTTCTTGGCCTTTTAATTGCAGTTTAATAGTGGTCATTAACACATTAAGGGGTGTTAGAAGAACATCTGAAGTCCTCTTGACTTCTACCAAAGTTGACACTTCAATGCTAGAGTAATTTCAGCTATTCATTTATTTAATAGTGACCTATGCAAATGTGGAACCATGTCATTTTACAAATTGACTGTAATAATTAACTAGAAAGGCAGAGTAAAATGAAACAGGTTATAATTAGAATATAACTGCTACAGTATTACGTCAGCTAGAATAAAATAATCTCGAATGATTAAATTGGTTTCAATTATTAAGAATCAGTTTAATGTACCCACTGTTCTGATTTTTACATTTCTCTTTTCTGTGTGCATTAGATGTCACCTCATACAATTTATGTATTTTATTCATCTTGGTAAAACAGGCATTACAGAAGTTTAATTAAGTAGTAAAAGACTTCACATTATTCTGCTGAATTCTAAATTAGTTGTAGAAACTAGGCAGAGTGCATGCTACATTCTCCTTAGGATCATTTCAATTAGCTGTGTCTATTAAAGCCACCGCCATTCCTCTTACACAGTAAATACATGTAACATGTCACTGGCCATCAGAGTATATATTTAAATCAGGTAATTACCACCATTCTCCCAATTGCTTCTTCGGTTCATCATCTTCATCTATATCACTATTTTTTCACATAATATCCAAGCCAAATTTTCTGTGCTGGTGAATCATGCCAAGTCAAAGTCATTTGCCTCATGGGTATGCAAATTTACCATGGCATTGAAGGCTGCACACTCAGAGGAGCCTTGAACTTGGTTTAATGTTTTCATTTTCTCAGTTGAAACTCTTAAAATTTATGAGTCAGGCATTTTCATTTTACATTGGGCCCT
This sequence comes from Orientallactaga sibirica, assembly GCA_036365145.1. Classification (NCBI taxonomy): domain Eukaryota; kingdom Metazoa; phylum Chordata; class Mammalia; order Rodentia; family Dipodidae; genus Orientallactaga; species Orientallactaga sibirica. The sequence continues at coordinate 6,878,534 of JAEOAD010000019.1, read as the reverse complement.
ACCAGTTATATAGTCCATCACACTTGTAGTATCTAATAGAAAAAACCTAATAATTTGCTTACTTTTGGCCAAATATTATATGTGTCCTGTTTCATTTCCTTCTATTACTGGTTGAATCTACCTAACTTTTACTTTCAGGAAATATTTTCATGGAAGGATGGAGGCCATCAACCCAACCAGTTAATTTAGCTAACCTTGGCAGTAGACAGAACTTCAGTAGCACAAGAGAATTTTTGATGTACAAAGACTCATTCTAATGGTATCATTTTTAATTTTTCATTTCTTATTATCATAGAGAAGCTAGGGCTGAGGATGTATCTCAGTGGTAGAATATTTTTCTAGCCTATATAGGGCCTTAAGTTTAATTCCCAGTACTACAAAACAAAACAACAAAACAAAAACCAGAAAACCAAACAAAAAAGAGAAGAAAAAGAAGCAATAAAGAAGCAGCAGCAGCTATATGATAATATTGTGAAAGTCAAAAGAATATTCCAGATATATTTCCAAACATATTCAAATTGAGATCATATGAGAACCTGCAAAACAGTTTAAAAAATCTGTTTCCTAGCCAATACATATTTCTAAATTCTTGGAAATGATAATCTCGCAAATATCTAAGATGACATGTGGATAGTTATAAAACCACTTATATAATGAAGATTTCAATTCAAAATCTAATTTTTTGCATATAAATATATTTTGCATAGGGTTATGATTTTTGTGGAAGTTAAACAGAAGTTTACTTAGTAAAACTATGCACAGTAAATGCTCTAAAAGGAGATTGGAGTTGGCTTTCCCAAAGGGGGAGAGCAGACTAATAGATCCTCTGTTGTAGATTTTAAGGAAGATTTTATGAATGCTTACAGGGCAAAGTGACCAGTTTTTGTTGTTGTTGTTGTTGTTGTTGTTTTTCTAAGTCATGGTGAACCAAATTTCCATTTTAGGGTATTTCTTCCCATGATTCTTGAAAAAAAAAATGTATGAGACAGGATGCCTAATCCACAATGTAAATGACATTTCAATGATCTTATATCATTTCAGGATTCAAACTATTTGTAAGGGCACATGTGTAGAATAATGCCCAGATCCTCCTTAGTTTTTTTAAAATATGATTAGCATATTTTAATTGAAAGTAATAGATTTTATTATGACACTTTCCAATGTGCATGTTCTTTGACATTCCCATCCCTCCCTTGCTCTGTTGTCCCCCTCAGTCCTGCTATTCCACTTCCTCTTCATGGCTAGTCCCCCTCCTCCTTTCCCACCTTTCATTTTGTTGATGACTCAGTGAGTTTCATTAGGGTTGCTCATAGGAGTAGCATGGGCACATCTCCAGTAGCTACACCACTGAACAAAATATCTCTTTCAATCCTATCAACCATTAAGTGAGTACAGATCCTCAGGGAGAAGTGAGGCCTGGTGACCTACTCTTCCCTCCGTGACAAGAACTCCGTGAGCCCAATCTTGTGTAGGTAATCATGGATTCTGTGAGTACAAGACTACAACAGGCTAGTGGACATGACTATGCTTTCCAAAGAATGTTCCTCCTCTCCATCTTCATTTATTTTTATTGATCCTGACAGCTTTAGTACTTTAATCAATAATGATGGAGTACTGTTAAAAAAGTACATGTATCATTATCAACTAAAATACGAGCTTAAAATACACATTTTTACTGAACTAGGTGTTCAGATCTTAGCATTTGTCACCTTTCCTTTGCATTATTTATTGATTAGTTTAGAAATAACTTTCAAGCGCATATGCATTTGTGTTGTACTGCTATACATGAGCTGGTTGTATTCTATACCACAGGAGAATCCCTTTCTAACTCCAAGGCAAGGACTGACCATAGTAAACAGAGTTCCCTTTCCTCACTGAACTCAGGGTTTCTGCCTCTATTCCACTCTGCAGTTCTAGTAGATATTCAGGGTTAAAATTTACAGTTTGTGTAGCAATATTATCTTTGGAAAAATGATAAGCTAACATGTTTTTTTGTTTGTTTGTTTTTTTGGTGGGATAGTTCTAAGCACTAAAGAATGAGTAAGAATTTAAGTTAGCATTGCCAAAATAGAATAAAAACTAGCATATTCTTGAGATAAAGTTTTTATATGTTTTAAATGTTTCAAATATTTTAATCTTTTTATAAACACCTTATTTGGGAATCAAGAAGCTCTTAAAATCAAACTTATTCACTGAGAACATGTCTTAAAAATTTAGGTTACATTCTTAAATTGGTTTCTCTTTTTCATGCTTAGAAGGCAACATATTAGACCATCCCCACCATTAAAGCAGCCCAGCTCAAACAAGTATATCAATACAACAACTTTTTTTTAAACAATAATCTTTCCCTACATTTGAACAATCAAGCAAAAATAACTTCCCTGAAATGGTTTTCTGAGTAATGGCTCTTCTTTATCTGATTAGATTGAATATTAAGTCAAAAACACATTATACTTAGGGCATTATGAGGTCAAATGAGTAAAAAGAGAAAACACTTATTCTACAAAGAATAGCAATAATAGTTTTTTAAACCCACTTAGAATTTGAAAGAATGCCTTGAGCTTCAAAATCACTTCTATTTTTTCAAAATGAAATTAGAGTTCTTTATTCTAATATAATTGTAATTAATATTGTGCAGTTGTAATAATATAATTATTATTAATTACATTTTCTAAATGTAATTAAAATCCATTGCTTGGAACAAAGGCAATCAGTGGATTACAATTATCTGTATTTCTAAAAGAAACAATTAATATGGCAGGTTTCAGTTGCATAGTAAAAATAACCAGGTACTCTATGTCTTATGAGTATTAATTCCTATACATGAGCATAGTAAACAGAGGTGATACATGCACATTTTATTGCAGAAAGCATTTTTTAAAATTTGTCTTTAATACATTTATAATTTAGTTGTTAATGAAAAGCACGATTCATTTGGATTCATTGCTATATTTTTATATGACATCTTGAATGACACATATTTATCTTTACAGAATCATATATATCATAATATATCACAAACAGCATCATTAACATTTCAAAGAGGGGTTACTTCTGTATTCATGAGTTAGACTTTAATAGTAGATTAAATATAATTGCAAGTGCATACTTGTAATAATGTTACAGAGTTGTCAATTAAATATTATTAATAGGATGTTAAATTTTCTGTGAGTTCAGAGATAGTGTCAAATTCCAAAGTTTACATTTGTATCATCCATGAAATTGATTCTACTTTTTTTAAACTTTGGTGGATTTGGCAATAAAATGGGCTCAAAGTCTCATTTATTCTTAATGGATGGAAAGGTTAGGAACTATTTTTAAGATAATTCAAACAGGTAAAAAGATTTTTACTCGATTATAGAACATTTAATTTGCATTTCTAGAAAAGCTTATGTGAATAATTGGGCCAAAAATGAGAAATTAGACATGTTGAGTAAAACTACAGAAGATGGAATAGTGTTTTGCTTTTTTTTTTAAGTTTTTATTAATTTATTTAGTAGAGACAGAGAAAGGGGGAGAGAAAGAGGGAGAGAGAATGGGCGCACCAGGGCCTCTATCCGCTGCAAATGAACTCCAGACACATGCACCCCCATGTGTATCTGGCTTATGTGGGTACTGGGGAATCAAGCCTTGAACCAGGGGCCTTAGGCTTCACAGGCAAGCACTTAACCACTAAGCCATTTCTCCAGCCCTTGTTTTTGTTTTTTTATGATACTTTTCTAGCTTGCACTGTTCCTCTCATTGATTTTCTATTAAACTGTTAGCTGTTAATGAAGTATCATTATAGAAAATACATTTATATTGATAGAGGGCCCAAAGATTTTTATTTCAAGTTTTTTAAAAGAAAAATTAGATTATTCATCATTAACTAAAGAAAAGAAAGTATATTAATAAATCTTTATTAAAGTATATTAATTCATCTCATGTAAAGATGTTCTAAATATTACAACAACCAAAAATATAAAAGGAATCAATGTTTATGATCTTCACAGATGATTTCTTGTCTTTGTAGCTGGTTCCATTAGATCCTTGTCACATATAAGGCCACCACTCTCAGAACCCTGCCTCAGTGTCCTTAGCAAGCTAGGACCCACCCAGCCCAATGGAGCTTACACTGTACTTTCCACCTTCCCTCTATTTCTGTCTATTTCTGTATTATATTGTTTAATTTATTCTTTATGTGCTCTACCACCATTAGGATATTAGGAAAGTCTCACTCCATAAATAAATGCCCTACAATACAAAACTCCATAGAACTCAACTAGCCAAAAGAATGTCTCTATAATGTTCCTGAAAAGTTAGAGGTGGTTGACCATGAATACTATATAATAAGCTTATCTGAGAAACAGCTTTCATTCTGTAGTTCCACAGACAGTATTCATGGTAGCCATTTCTCATCCTTCCATCTAGTACCTACTTCTGTGTTGATTATTCATGTCACATTGACTGCCCTTCTCCCAGCCTTTTAGCTGAGCCAGGACATGGATTATGGCTGGGCCCTGTCATTTTTGCATGACTAAAGGGTGTGCACAAGGTAGACACTCTCACCTCAGATAAATGAGGCAAATTAGCATTTCACAACTTCCAGATCCTGCATGGAAAATATGAATGGTGTTGCTAAATCTGCACCTCTTTTTTTCAAGCAGAAGTGGAGTGGCTGGACAATAGCATATTGTCTCTTCCTTCCCTGCCATGGAGAGCAAAGGGGGCTCTGACCTGAGCTCGAAATGATTGAGATAGGGGTGGGCTGATCTTTGGGTGAATATGGAACTATTCCAATTCATAAGCTTCTCATCCATGACTATTTGGATAACTAGCTAGACAAGCATTAGCAAGCTTGGGGGACGTTGAAATGGTTCCCTCCCCACTTCATGGTTGGCTTTCCCCCTAACTTCAGATTTAAAATGCCATGTGGAAGGGAGGAAAGAGGATGGTGGCCCATTAAGAGGTAATTTTTACTGGTCCAAAGAATAGAATTTCAAACATCTCTTGCTCTGAGTAGAAATGAGACATTCAAGATGGATGCAGAACCAGAGAAGAGAATCAGACCATCACCCCTCGCCATGGCCCCAGCTGAAACCATAGAGTAATGAGAGAAGGAGCAAGAGTGCTGCTTTCTTGGTGAACCTGGAACCAGAACAAGGGTGAAAGAGATAGACACAGAGAATGCTTAGCTCCTACAAATCTAGACATCCAGAGACACAGAGGCTCCCTAGACCTTATCACTGAAGTAGACCTAAAACAAACCCAACATGGTACAGGGAAATTCGAGGAAGATGGGACAGAAAGATTGTTAGAGCCACAAGTTGGGTCATTGTGCACAGAGACACTGCCTCTTCCCCATAACTGATGGCTACCCTCACAATGCATGACCCAGAGGGGGAAGGACAGGTAGGAAACTAACAATGGCACCAACATGGCTGTATACACACTATGTACATAACTAATAAAAAAAGAAGAAATAAGACTTTCAAAGCTACCTAAAGATAAGGATACAAAGACATTCTATGTTCCCCTCCCATAAGAATTAATGCAATTGAGCCTGTCAATCATCTTGTCAGGGACTCCCCCTCAGGAAAGCTGATTCCTTTGAAGACATGTTGAGGAGATGGAAGGATAATGACACCCTTAACAAGAAAACATACTGGTCACCTCCAGGAGCCCCTTCTTTGAGGCAATTACTTGGAGATCTTCACTGCTAAGTTTGCCTAAGTTTTTGAGTTCTAACTCACAAGTTCCAACTATGGTTTTTCTCCTTTTTCAATATTAGCTTTTCTTTTCTTTTCTTTTCTTTTCTTTTCTTTTCTTTTCTTTTCTTTTCTTTTCTTTTCTTTTTTCTTTCTTTCTTTCTTTCTTTCTTTCTTTCTTTCTTTCTTTCTTTCTTTCTTTCTTTTTTTTTTTTTGATAATGGACAAAATCCTAAGCATTTTTGCCCTTACACTTTAGATTTTCTCACTGTTTTCTCAATGAATCTTCTTTGCTTTACTGATTCCTCATTAATAATAATAATAATATATCCACTTAAGACAAAACCAAGCATGCTTATTTCCCTTCATAAAAGGATTGCTCTTCCTAAGCTCAGGATTCCCCTTAAGTGTATTGAAGTATCTGTCCCTCTGTAACATCCCCCTCAAAATTTTGGCACACAACATTAACATAGCTACTATACCTACTGCTATAGTACTTAATTACTCATGGTTTGGGGGCAATATCTATGTGATGGTAAGAAAGTCTGCATCAATTTCCCTTTCATATGACAAAAATGTACCTGCCTCAAGTCTGATCTGGTAGCATTATTTTCTTATTCTAGTATCTTTGCAACTTCTTACTTTTTGTCCTGCTAAAAGAATTTTATCAACAGCAAGGAGTTAGGAATACCCTATGGTGAAGGGGTTGTCTATGAATCTTCAAACTCTTTCTAAGTTGTGAACCAGGGAAAGAGGACACATTACTCTTCACAGCCCCAGCAGTAGCTATAGTAGTCATATTAATGTCATGTGCCAAAATTTCAAAGGTGGTGGGTTATAGAGGGATAGATACCTCCATACTCTTAAGGGGAATCCTGAGCTTAGGAAGAGTAATCCTTTTATAAAGGGAAGTAAGCATGATTGGCTTTGTCCTAAGTGGATTTATTATTATTTTATTATTATTATTATTATTATTATTTGTAATGAAGAGTGAAATGCCTGCCCTTTGCCCTAGAACACATGACAGATGGAGTTTTTAAAAGATAGGTGTAGCAGACACCTTCAGGTTCACTGGCATGAACTTCAAGACCAGGCAAATTTATGGAGGAAGGGATATTTATTGAAGCTTACCGATCCAGGGGAAGTTCTATAATGGCAGAAGAAGCTGGCCTGCCTTCACAGGACCAAACACAGAGAGAAAAGCCAAAAGCCTCAAGGCACAGCACAACTCAGGAACTCCAGCTAGGCACATTTTGCATATCTTTAGAATGGAATCCTAAACCCACCACCACACCTTAGGGCTGGACCCTAAGATCCACCCAGTGACATTGCCTCCAGCCAGGTGGCTGCAGCTGCAAGCTACAAATAATAAAACACTGATTACATTGAGGGATATCTATTTAAACTACCACAATGGGTCATATTACAAACATGCCTGAAAAGATCACATGGAAGAATGGTAATCAGGGTTTCCATTCATAGTACATACCAACATATGTGTGGCCCTAGAGGATCACTTCAAAATCCTATTATTACTATTGATATCTAAATATAGGTCACATCTGTCCCAATTTTATAGTTCTCTTGTTCTCAATCTCTCCCTGTTTTACATTTCTTACCTTGCTTTTGGCTGACAGTTTTGAGCATTTCATTGAATCTCCATTGTTTGCAGCTTAGAGTGCATCTCTAAGTGAGTATAATGTACTATGTAATATATAAGGTAGATATCTTTCTATTTCCTCCTCCTCTCTTGAATGATATTGCATCAAACATTTATTTCTCCATACATTATTAGAAACCAGTTATGTTTCAAAGTAATTCAAAAGAATGTAAGAAAATCCTTTTGTGTATTTCTCAACATATTTAGAAATTCTGATACTCCCTCTTCTTTTTGTGTGAATCCAAGTCTCCAGTGAGCATGTTGTCCCTCAGCTTACAGAATGTCCTTGATCTTTCTGTTGTTGTTTTTGTGAATCTCCACCAGAAGTCATTTCAACGATAACTGGCTGGAATGTGTTTTAATACTTGTCTTTACATTTTGATTTTTTTTTTTCTTATGAGCAGGCAGACAGACAGAGAGAAGGGAGTGCATAAGGACCTCCTAACACCGCAAAGAAACTCGAGATGCATGTGCCACTCTAGATTTATGTGGGTAGTGGGAAATTTAATGTGTGCCTTTAGGCTTTGCAAACGAGTCCTTAAAGAGCTGAGCAACCTCTCCAGCCCTTGTCTTTATTTTTGAATGATACACAATTACCAGTTATGGAGTTCTAGATTGGTGAGGATTTTCACCCTTTCAATAAAGTAGCAATATTACTCCATTATTTTCTAACTTCCATTGCTCTATATTAGTTATTTATTTTAGTACTTATTATCCTTGCTTACCAGTTTATAAGTTGTTTTTTTCTTTCCCTCATGCTTTTAGTATTATTTCTCTATTATTGATGTTTAGCATTTTAATATATCAGCAAATTTTTAAGGTTATTCTTCTTGAAGTTTTTGTTTTATATATCTGTATTTATTAAATTTTTGGATGTTATTTATTCAGTTATTATGCTTAATATTTTCTCAAGGTCATCAACATGATTCATCTTTCAGGTTTTTATCTTTCTATTCTTCATTGTGCATAGTTTCTTTGGCAGGCTATGTCTCTGTGTCCAACCGTCTTTGACCTGATGAACATGCTGCACATCCAGTGAGCATTTTATTTCCAATACTATATTTTTTCAACTTTATTTTTTTGTTGTGTTTCATTCCTTTGATTCTTATTTTCATTTTAATTATTGAATATATTTTTAGACTATTTTAAATTTCTTATTTTTCTATCATCTTGATTATTGGTCTATTAAAAATTATTTATTTGATTTCTGGTAAAGATGGTGTCAGGGTTCTCTAGGGGAACAGAATGGATAGAATGAACTGTATTAAAGGGGAATTTATTGGATTAGTTTACACAGTCCAGCAATAGCAGGTTGCAGGTTGGAGAGTCAAGAAACCCAGTAGCTGCTCAGTCCATGAGGCTGGAGGCCTCAGCAGTCCCAATCCAACACTGAAGGCCTGGAGGCTTCCTGGAGAGATGCTGCTCTTCAGTCCACCCTGGTCTTCAGTTCACACTGGAAAGCAGCAAAAACCAAGCAGCAAGTACCAAGCGGCAAGCACCAAGCAGCAAGCACCCAGTGGCAAGCAGCAAGCAGCACCGGCAGCCAGGTGGGAGAGAGAGAGAGAGAGCATTTCTTCCCAGAGCTTCTTTTTATCAACCAGCCACCTCCTCCAAGAGGAGCCACCAACTGTGGGGGAAGGGCTCATCCCTGGGGGAAGAATTCTTCCTTTAGTTAATCCTTCCTAGAGGCAGCCTCAGAGACACACTTATGAGGAATGTCTGTGGATTCCTAAACAAATCAAGTTGACACAAACTTAACCATCACAGATGGCATATGCCTAACCTTGCCTCACCTCATGGGGAAGGAAAGGCAAGACCCTTAAGGCTCAAGGGTTTTTTTTAGGGTTTTGATGATTCTAGTAGACTAGCTGTGGGAGGGTGTGGAGGAGCAAAATAAGGAATCCAGTAATTTTCACACTCATGTAGCCCACCAATTCCCCAATTACCTCAAACAGCCATTCTAGCCATAGTCCCAGCCAGAGATCCCTCCTGCACTAACCACAGGCCAAATGGACCCAAGTTAGCAGGCAATGACCTCCACCCAGTCTTTCCCTCCATCATGCAGAGCTCAACAGGCACAATGACCATCTACCATAGACTTTCTGAGCTCTGCACATGATCAATGCCCCACTCGCTGGTCCCATCCTAGCCTTTCTGAGCCCTGCACAGCAATCTACATCCCACTTTCTGCTGCCCCTTCACACCCCCAAACAGGGACCCAGGCCAACAGGCCAGTATCCCTGCACTAGCCTTTCTGAGACCTGCACACATGATCACCATCACAGCTGTTGCTGCCCCCTCCCACCTCCAAACACAGACCCAGACCAACAGACCAGTGTTCCTCTGCTAGCCTTTCTAAGCTCCCCACATGCAACCACTATCCTACTTGCTGCTGCCTCCTCCCATCCCCAAACAGGGACCCAGGCCATCAAGCCAGTGTTCTCGCCCTAGCTTTTCTGAGCTTCCCATGACCACAATCCCACTTGTGGCCACATCCTCCCACATCCAAACAGGGACCCAGGCCAGCAGACCAGGGTCTCAGCCCTAGCCTTTATGAGCTCCCCACGCTTGAGCACCATCCTACTTGCTACTACTCCCCCGTGACCAAAAAGGGACACAGGCCAGTGTCCCTGAACCAATCTTTCTGAACTCTGTGGGCAATTGCCCTCAAACTCACCACACCCCCCCCACCCCAGGCCAGCAGGCTAGTGTCCCACACCCTAGGCAATCTGAACCATTGTGATGGGCAGACCACAGTGAATAGGGAATAGCATGAAAAATCAGAAGCAAATAAATCCAGCTAGATTTCCCAGTCCCACAATGGATGTCTCTAATCAAAACATAGAAGAGACAATAGGATCAGAACCCCAAAATGAAGAGACAAACTATGCAACCCTAGCCAAGCAAATAGCAGATAGTGCAGAAACTGAGCAAAGAGCCAATAATTGTATTAGTGGTGGCCTCACTAGATTAGACCTAATAGAAAAGAACCAGGAAATGTTCCAAAGATAGTTAAATGATCTGAAGGAGAGTGAGGGAGGGAAAAAAAGGACCTCAAGACCTCAATAACCAACTGGCTAAGCTCAATGAAGACATAAAAGAAATGCAAGGATGAACTCCAAGAAGCATTAAGAAAATCAGAAAATGACATGGAAAGGGAACTCAAAAGAGGGATGAAAACTATACATAAACAAACAGTCGAGGGCTGGAGAGATGCCTTAGTGGCTAAGGCACTTTCTGGCAAAGCCATAGGATCTTTGTCTACTGCTCCATGACACATGTAAGCCAGATGCACAAGGGGCACATGCATCTGGAGCTCATTTGTAATGGCTGCAGGCCCTGGTGCACCCATTCTCTCTCTCTGTCTCTCTCTCTCTGTCTCTCTCTCTCTCTCTCTCTCTCTCTCTCTCTCTGCCTATTTCTCTCTCTCAAATAAATAAATTAAACAAATTTTATAAATGTAGTAGAAAATATGAACCAAATTGAACAAGCCCAAAACTCTATAGAAGCTGTCAAGAATAGAGTCAGCCAAGTAGAGGATAGAAACTCAGAACTGGAAGACAAAGCAGAAGAAACTGTTCATAAGTCCAAAAGTTTCAATAAGTTCAAACATTTCTGTGAAATAAAACATGAGGGAGATGTGGGAAACCCTTAAGAGTCCCAACATTTGTATCATGGGAATACCAGAAGGTCAGGAAATACAGACTAAAGGCATTGAAAATTTATTCAACAAAATTATCAAAGAAAACCTTCCCACTCTCTAAAGAAAGTCCCATCAAGTTACAAGAAGCTAGCTGACCTCCAAACAGACTGGACCAAAGGAGAAATTCTCCAAGATATATTATCATGGATATACTAAACATCAATCACAAAGAGAAAGTCCTAAAAACAGCTGGCATGAAACAACACATTACATATAAAGGAAACTCCATCAGAATTACTTCAGTCTTCTCAATGGAAACCCTAAAAGCCATGAGGGCCTGGAATGGAACACTGCAAACTCTAAGAACTTATGGCTTCCAACCCAAACTGCTCTACCTAGCAAAAAGTTCCCTCATAATAGATGGTGAAAGAAAAGCTTTCCATGATAAAACTCAGCTTTGCAACCATATGAACACAAAGCCAAACCTACAGAGAGTACTTCAGGGAATTCTCCACACAGAAGAATCAAATAACAAACCTCAAGTGTCCACAAGAAGCAAATCACAATAACCAAACTTCAAGAAGGAACTAAAACTACAAAGACCAACAAAACACCAAGCCACATAAACCACCACAATATGGCAGGGATTAAATCAAATCTCACAGTTATTACCCTAAATATTAATGGCCTTAATTCACCCATCATAAGCTAACAGGGTAGATCAGAAATTTAGATCCCTCAATCTGCTCTCTTCAAGAAACCCACATCACCACTAAAGATAGACAACTTCTCAGGGTGAAAGGGTATAATATAATATTCCAAGCAAACAGAAATAAGAAACAAGCAGGCATATCTATATTTATATCAGATAAAATAGATTTCAATCCAAAAGTAATCAAAAAGACAAAGAAGTCCACTTCTTACTTATCAAGGGAACAATCCAACAAGAGGATATTGCAATCATCAATCTTTATGCACCAAACACAGGTGCACCACAGTTCATAAAACAAAACTTACTTGACAAAAAAAAAAAAAAAAAAAACAAAAAAAAAAAAAAAAAAGAAATAACCAACAACACCATCATACTTGGGGACTTCAATACTTCACTATTGGCAATAGATCAATCATCCAAACAGAAAATTAACAGGGAAGTAAAAGAGCTCAACAACACAATAGGTCAATTAGACCTAATGGACATCTATAGAACATTTTACCTAAAATCCACAGATTACACATTCTACTCAGCAGCCCATGGAACCTTCTCTAAAATATATCATGTACTGGGTCATAAAGCCTGCCTCCATATATTTAAGAGGATTGACATAATTTCCTGCATGATACCACATCATAATGCTCTATTGCTAGAAATTAACAACAAAAGATGGGCCAGGAACCCACCCAACTGCTGGAAACTGAACAACACATTCTTAAACAATAAATGGGTAGTGGATGATATAAAAAAAAATGAAACTGGAAAATTTCTAGAAATGACAGACAATGAAAACGCAATGCACCAAAACTTATGTGACAAAATGAAGGTGGTCCTCAGGTGAAAAGTCATTGCACTAAATGCCTTCATAACAAAGACAGTGAGATCCAAAATCAATAACTTAACCATCCTCCTAAACACATTGGATAAACAAGAAGTATCCAGCCCAAAAAGCTCCACATGGAAAAAAAAATAATTAAATTCAGAGCAGAAATTAATGAATCAGAAACTAAGAAAACAATTTTTAAAATTGATCAAACAAAGAGCTGGTTCTTTGAAAAAATAAACAAGATTGATAAACCCCTGGCCAACCTCATCAAGTGGAAAAAAGAGAAGACTCAACAAAATTAGAAATGAAAAAGAAGAGACCACAACATACATACATAAGTGAAATTGGGAGAATCATCAGGACTTACTTCAAAAACTCTACTTCACAAAACTGGATAATATGGAGAAAATGGATGAATTCCTGGATGTATACAACCTACCAAAGCTAAACTCAGAGCAGATTAATCTCCTAAACAAACCTATCACAATCACCAAAATTGAAAGGGTAATCAAAAACCTTCCAAAAAAGAAGAGTCCAGGACCAGATGACTTCTCAGCTGAATTCTATCAAACCTTCATGGAATAACTGAAACCAATTATTCTCATATAGTGACACACAATCCAAGAACAGGGAAAGCTCCCCAACTCCTTCTGTGAAGCTAGTATCACCCTAATACCAAAAACAGGCAGAGATGCCACAAGAAAAGAAAACTACAGGCCTATTTCCCTGATGAACTTAGATGCAAAGATCCTGAACAAAATCCTTGCAAAGCAGATTCAACAACACACAAAAAGCATTATCCATTGGGATTGAGTAGTCTTCATCCCAAGAATGCAGGCATAGTTAAAAATACAGAAATCTGTCTATGTAATACACCACATAAATAAACTTAAACACAAAAACCACATGATCATTTCGATAGATGCAGAAAAAGCCTTTGAGATAATACAACATCACTTCATGATCAAAAAATTGGAGAGAATAGGCATGGATGATTTATATCTCAACATAAAAAAGGCTATATATAAAGATCCTAAAGCCCAAATAAAATTTAATTGGGAGAGACTGAAGGAATTCCCATTGAGATAAGGAACAAGACAGGGGTGTCTACTCACACCTCTGCTCTTCAACATAGTACTGGAAGTACTAGACCAAACAATAAGGCAGGAGAAAGAAATAGAAGGGATACAAATTAGAAAAGGAAGAAGTTAAGTTAGCCCTATGTGCACATGACATGATTCTATACATAAGTTACCCAAGAACCTTCATCTCAAAACTCTTAAAAGTGATTAATTCCTTCAATAAAGTAGCAGGATAAAAAAAAATCAATGCACAAAAATCAGTAGCCTTTCTATATGCAAAAGACAAAGATACAGAGAAAGAAATAAGTGACATTGTCTCATTTTCAATAGCATCAAAAAACAAACAAAAAACAAACAAACAAACAAAAACCTTGGGCTAACATTAACCAAGGAGGTGAAAGACCTTTACAATGAAAACATAAAAACACTCAAGAAAGAAATTGAGGAGGACTTCTTGGGTAGGCAGAATTAACATTGTGAAAATGGCAATCTTACCAAAATCAATATATAGTTTTAATGTCATAGCATCTTTCTTCACAGAGATAGAAAAAGTGATCTCAAAATTCATATGGAATGGAAGAAGGCCTTGGATATCCAAGCATATCAGCAAAAGAAATACCTCTGGAGGCATCACAGTACCTAATATAAAGCTATACTGCAAAGCCATAGTAATACAAACAACATGGTACTGGCATAAAAACAGGAATATAGACCAATGGAGCAGCACCAAGGACCTGTACTTTGGCTCAAGTAACTACAGCTACTTGATATTTGACAAAGGCCCTTATAATGTAGACTGGAAAAAAAAAGACAGCATCTTCAACAAATGATGCTGGACAAACTGGATAACCATATGCAGCAAAATGAAATTCAATCCACACATTTCGCCATGCACAAAAAACGAGTCCAAATGGGTCAAAGACCTCAATATAAGACTGGATTCTCTGCTAGTACTGGAAGAAAAAGTAGGAGGAACTTTCCATAATATAGGAGTGGGAAAAGACTTCCTGAACAAAATCCCAATAGCTCAGGAAATTAAAAAATCTCTAAACCATTGGGATCTCAGGAAAAGCTTTTTCACAGACAAACATCCAAAAAGCAGAGCCAATAGATTGCCCATGGAATTCAAGAAAATTTTTGCCAGATACACAATGGGCAGAGCCCTTAGTTTCTAAAATCTACAAATAATTCAAAAACCTAAACCCCAGTAAGGATAGCAAACATTAAAAAAATTTAATGACAACAAATGCTGCAGAGGTTGTGGAGAAATAGGAGCCCTCATTCACTGTTGGTGGGAATGAAAGCTGGTACAACCACTATGGAAAGCAATATGAAGACCCCTAAAAAGGATGAATATAGAGGTACCAACAGACCCAGCTATTCCCTTACTAAGCACTTACCTTAAAAGCTCCAAGCCTCAGTTCAAAGAGCTGGAATCAACCTTGATGTCTATCATTACACGAATGTCTAACTAAGATGTGGTGTATTTACACAATGGACTTCTACACAGCAGTAAGGAAAAATAACACAATGCAATTTGAAGAATGATGGTCAAACTTGGAACAGATCATTCTCAGCAAACTCATGCAACCATAGAAGGATAAGCATCACATGTCTCTCTCATCTGTGGCTTCTAACCTGAATTTTCCCAAGATGCTGACACACCTAATAAACATCTTGAAGACTAGACAATCGGGATGGTGGGGTGGGAGGGGAGGGTAAAGGGGGGGTGTTCAAAAAACTGGACCAAAATGGAAATGGTACCATAAAATTCTATATCCTTGAAAGACATACTAAAAGGTTAAACCTTCATCAGGTGCTTAGAGAAAACACCGGAATCACAGGGGCCTGGAGAGAATATGATGAAGACTAACCTCAATCTTCTCTTATTTCTTTCTCACACACTCCCTCATCTTTCTCTTTCTCTTTCATGTTACCTATATTTTTCTTGCTTCTCTTCCCTTGGTGCTGACCTGTAACTCCCAGTACCTGCATGTGGTTGACATCCACAATGAGCTGTTGATCAGTGAGATCAGCAAGGTTTCCCTAAAGAAGACAGATTTCTGTGAGAGTACTTGATGACCCACCAAAGGTTAATGGTAAGACCCTACTGCTGAAGACACCATATGCTGTTGGGACAGAACATGGAGTCACCTTGCTGGAATCTATAAGAAAGTCAGTCCCCAGGTAGTTAACTTGTCTAGTGCCAGAAGGTGTTACATGAGCAACTGGGGGAAAATGACCAACATCTGTCTAAGCAACTCATGCTCTAAGCTACTCAGCAGCAATCAACCTGACCTGATGCTCACACAAGTGTAATAGTGATACATAGCCATGGTGGGTTACCAACTGCTCTTGATTTGGCTAATGGATCTGCTCAGTGGAACTGATCCCATACCAGGAATGGGGAAACACATCAGAACCATATCCAAAAATGAGCCTTCTCTCCAATATCAAGCTCCCACCAATAGTGGGATACAAGACAGCCTATACCTATTAAATTCTCTCTAAAATAATAATGGTTGCCGGGCGTGGTGGCACACACCTTTAATCCCAGCATTTGGGAGGCAAAGGTAGGAGGATCACCATGAGTTTGAGGCCATGTGAGATTACATAGTGAATTCCAGGTTAGCCTGGGATAGAGTGAGACACTACCTTGAAAAACCAAAAAATGAACCCCACCCCAAAAAATAATAATGGTTATCCATGTATCTTGCACTGACCACATGCTCCATTGGAGAATCTGCTTCTTTTTTTTTTTTTTTCAGATGGATGCAGAACCTGAGAAGAAAATCAGCTCATTGCACCTTACCAAGGCACCAGCTGAAGCCATAGAGTTATTGGGGAAATGAACAAGAGTGCTACTGTATCAGTGAACCTGGTACCAGAACAAGGGCGAGGAAGATAGACACAGAGAACACTCAGCTCCTACCAAACCAGATATCCAGAGACACAGAGACTCCCAAGACTTTGTCACTGAAATAGACCAAAAACAAACCCAACATGGCTCAGGGAAATTTGCAGAAGAGGGGGTGGAAAGATTGTTAGAGCCATAAATTGGGTCATTATGCACAGAGACATTGCCTCTCACGCATAACTGTTGGCTACCCCCATAAGGCAAGACCCACAGTCCCCATGGGGGGAAGACAGGGAGAAGGCTAACGATGATACCACATGGCCATATAGACACTATATACATAACTAATAATAAAAAAATAGCAAAAATTTTATTGTTCATCTTGTTTTAATGCTGTTTCATATGTCTAATAATTTTTATTGGATAGATAGTATAAATATTTGACTGTTGAGTTTCTGGATCTTTAGTTTTCCTTTAAAACTACCAAGTATTTTATTAAAATATAGTTCATTTTTCTTATCACCTTGATTTCTTTTAGATTTATTTTTAAATTTTATTATGTCAGACATATTATGGGTTTTACTCTCTTCTGTTAAGGTGGATTATGGCCCTTCTAGAATATCAAAATCTTATATGTTCATTTAGATTGCTCCACATTGGTTGGTTAAAACTTAAATGTGCCTATGTGAGTTCTTCAAATTATTCACATCAGAGGAGTATCAATATTCTTTTCCCAAAATTATTTTCTTTGCTTAATGGTATCCCACAGTAACACTAATGAACCATCAAATGTGGCAAAATATTTATAATTCCTGGGGATCTCTATAGCCATTTCTTGGCAAGTTTTACTCTTTTTTTGATATCTATGTCAGCTAAACTTCAGAAATTCAGCTGTTCTGAGATATGACCTCTTTCACTTCAGGTTTATAAGGCTGCCATCATTTGCTTTGCTCCCCAGCTCAGATAGTTTCTTTAAATAAAAAGTCAGGGAAATCATAGACTGTACCTCACTTGTGTGGCATTTCACATGTATAATGTCTGTTTATAGTTGCTTCGTAGTTACTGCTGAGTTTTGTAGTTTTTTTTTTTTTTTTTTCTAATTAAAGGATATTATATGGGGTATCTAATACATTTACTTTCTCCTGGTGGAAACTACAAGGTCTTAATTTTTTAAAATATAAATTTTAATTTCAGTAAAATTAGGTTTGGCACAATATCAAGGGAGAATCTTTTATTGCAATATTCTTTTGTGTGGAAGCCTAAACAAGTGCCAATAAATATAACTACAGCAAGTAATGTAAGATATGAATTTTGTTAGTTATAATTTATATCATAAGTTTTCATGCCCTTTGAGTGCATATAAGATTATTCTTGGTAGATAAAATCACTGCGTTAAAAATATCCAATGGGCTAGAAAGATGACTTAATGGTTAAGGTGCTTGCCTGCGAAGCCTAAAGACCAAGGTTCAACTTCCCAGAACCCACGTAAGCCAGATGAACAGGGTCATGCACACACACAAGAGTACACATATGCACAAGGTGGCACCACATCTGGAATTTAAGTGCAGTGTCTTGAGGCCCTAGCATGCCAGTTCTTTCTCTCTTTCTCACTCTCTCTGTCTCTCATAAAAAGTTGAAAAAAATTCCTCTTGAAATTTTCCATATTTTTAATCAACACACACAAAAAATGAGGGCAAAATATTTGGTTTAAGTGTAAATATATTTGTTGAAGAAAAGTGGCTTTGGAAATTTTATGATGTAGTAATTCCAGACCTCTACATTATGGCAGAGTTAATAAAGAAAAAGAAAAAAATGAAAGTGAGAAGAAATGGGAAGAGAAAATGGATGTAATCACTCTAAATAAGGTTAAAGAAATAATAAAATATGTAATGATATGAAATGAGAATTTCTAAAAGAAAAACTACATTTGAAACAACTCTAACCAAGATATTCAGAAGCGAATTACTTAAGTACAAAATTCTGTCCATTCAAGTCATGAAGCTTCCACAGGGAGTGCTTTGCACCTCCCGTGGAGTGAGGTGAGAGAAGATAGCAGGTTCATGGGAAAGGAAGGGAGGTCAACACTTAGCAAAAAGTGTAGAGCAGAGCTTAAAAGCAATGAAGTGCAAGCCAAGTTCTGGAAATGAAAACAAAACCAGTTTGGCTACAAGAATGAGTCATATAAAATAAGGCTGGAAAATATAAAATAAATTGGGGTCAGATTATATAGGCTTTTGAATTCCTGGCTGAAGGTGTGCTGCTCTTTTTGGTTAAAAATGGGGTGTCACTGAAGGTTTTTGACTAGGAGAGTGAACTGACCTTTGGGTCAATTACTCTGGCTGCACAGTTTAAACTAGATTGGAAGATGGAGAGAATAAAAGTGAAGACACCCTGGGAGGCTATTGAATTAAATTGGGTGATGAGTAATGAAAACCTGAACTATGAGTGTAGCAGTAGGACTGGGAAGAAAAGGATGGATTCAAGATATCTTTCATGGGTCAAATCTGTTGGGCTTAGACACTAATGAGATCTGAGAGAACTGTTGAAAAAGATTTCTGAGATTTTTAAGCCTGAGTTACTAAGGAATTGATGAAGTAGGGACATGAGTCCCTGTTGGTCTATGTGAGTAGGGTATTGATGGTGGGTATTTGTGTGTGTGTGTGTGTGTGTGTGTGTGTGTGTGGTGATGGAACTTCTGTGGGGAGTAGGTCCTGAGATAGGATTTGATTCACTGTCCTTATAAATAGTGGAAGACAGTTTTTCAGAAAGAAATACATTAACTGAATTCTAGAGTTAGAAAAACTATAATGAGCTCATAATTATTTTACAATAAATGCTGACTGAACAAATTTTATTAAATTCCAAAGGACTGTTTTAGTCAATTTGTTCAGCAAATATTTACTTACGAAGTACCATGTTCCAGGGTCTGGTCTACATACTGGAATGTATGGCTTTCAGTGGAAATGACATCCCTCTTATATAGAGAACCTAGTCTAGTGGAAAAGATACAATTAAAGGAGCATTTAGAGTAAACAATATGCATTTGTTTAGTTATTATAGAAGGAAATAGTAGACATCTTTCCAAGTATAAAAATGTAGAATGTTCAAGGGAGATTTCTTTCTTTTATTTTGTTGTTTTTGAGGGTTTCATTGTAGGCTAGGCTCACCAGTAACTCACTTTATAGCATAGTCTGACCTTGAACTCACAGAAATCCTCCTTCCTCAACTACTGGCATGAGCCACCTCAATGAAAGAGAGAAAAAAAAAGTTTATTTATTTTTTATTTCTCTCTCTCTCTTTTTTTCTTATAACCTAGACTGACCTGTAACTCACTGTGTAGTCCCAGTCTGGCCTTCCATCCTCCTACCTCTGGTTCTCAAATGCTGGCATTAATGGCATGAGCCACCATGCCTGACTTAAGAAAGGTTTCTTAAATAAATATCAGACTGGATGAAAAAGCACTGAATGAGATCAAGGCAGGTGACAGAGCATGGAAGGAAGGGATTTCAAAAGAGAGAAGCTCAGTTGTACAAGGTGAAGCAGGTTACTCTTCTAAGGAATAAAAGAAGTTCATTAAGATAAATCAAAGAGTATGAATGAAAAATAAGCACACTGTAGGTTTGGATTAACATAAAATGTCTTATATCCCTTTAAATGAAGTTGAATTCTGCCTTAGAGACAGCAGCTGTCCACTAAAGTATTTCAAGCAAAAAAAAAAAAAAAAAAAAAAAAAAAAAAAATTAAATAAGATGTTCAGGTTTCAAAGATATTTTAATATATTTTATTTATTTATTTATTTATTTATTTATTTATTTATTTATTTAAGGGTTAGAGAAAGAGAGAGAAAGAGGCAAATAAAAAGAGAGAATGGGCACATCAGGGCATCCAGCCACTGCAAATGAACTCCAGACGCATGCACCACCTTGTGCATCTGGCTTACATGGGTCATGGGGAATCAAACCAGGGTCCTTAGGCTTCACAGGAAAATGCCTTAACTGCTAAGCCATTTCCCCAGCCCTCAAAGAGATTTTAGCTACCTACCTTACACTAAAATATCTACTGCACCCTTCGGAGTTCACACTCAAGTAAATGGAAGCAGTATGCTAAGTTAAAATAGCTTATAATCCTCTTTATAGGAGCTTACCTTCTATAAACAAATATAAGATGCACAGGCTCAAATGACATCATTCATCAACTTCAATAGTTGTTAGCAAGGTGGAGTCAAAGACCAACAGCTAGTTAGTAGCAGAGGCTCTGAGTCTAGTTACCTCTGAGGATCTGAATTTTGCTAACAAAGGCTGAGTGAACTTCCAAGTTGAGACTTCAGATGAAATAACAAACAACAAGTCAGAAAAGTAGAAAATGGTAAATAGACTTGCAAATTGCTAACTTTGGGGATGACTGTCTCTATGGAATTGATAGACCTAAGTATCAAAATAGCTTGCCTTCCAGGTACTTTTCATCATTTCACATTTGAAATGATCATTTATCTGTTTTCATTTTATAATAGGATCCATGTTATATTTATTAGAACATCTGTATTTTCTTTTGGAGAGAGACAGAGAGAGAGAGAGAAAGGGAAAGGAAGACAGATAGAGATGGGCGCGCCAGCAGCATCTAGGCTGTTGCGAATGAAATCCAGATGCCTGCACCCCCTTGTGGTCAAGTGCGACATTGTGCCCTTGTGTCATTTTGCATCTGGCTAAACATGGGACCTGGAGATTGGAACCGCTGGAGATTGGAACCAGCATCCTTAGGCTTAGCAGGCAGGCGCCTTAACCGCTAAGCCATCTCTCCAGCCCGAGAGGAATATTTTTCAAAAGACCAAGGAAAAAGTTCATTTTGAGATAGGCCTCAAATATTAAATACCTTCTTCAAATCAATAAAGTAAATCTTCAAGTAAAATTTTATTTACAACTTTTAAGCTCTCTGTGTGTCTTATGTACTTCTTTTTCTGTCATGGAGTCTTTATCATATTGCTTTATTTGTCTTAAAGTTTATATGGAGTTCCTTGATGTTTAGAAGTATTTGAGAGTATGTTTAAAGAAATCTACTTCATCCATCCACCAATGTGCTCAAAACACAAACACTTACCAAGTACAGGAGTACATGAGTGTGTCAATATTTCAGAACTTGTTCTTGTTTTGTGGGGAACTAGGTTTTGGCTGAGCATTAACAGTAAACTCTAGACATGGGGAGATTGCTCAGTGGGTTAAAGGTACTTGCTTTCAAACCCTGATGGCTTGGGTTTGATTCTTCAGTACCCATGTAAAGCCAAATACACAATGTGGCAATGCATCTGGAGTTTGTTTGCAGTGGCAAGAGGCCCTGGCATGCCCTTCATTCTCTCTCTGAAACAAATATTTTAAAAAGTAAAATATTAACAAAAGGAAGGAAGGGAAAAAAGAGAGAGAAAGGAAAGAAACCCTCTCTTTTCTGACTTTTCTTCCAGGGGATTAGCTACCCTTCCCTTCCGACCCCAACAGAGATTGCAAGAACTCACTCCATTACCTTTACAGGCACCCTTAAAATTTGGTTGCCTACGATTTCAATGGCATAACAATAAAATATCCCACTTCCACAGAGGGCTGAAACACATTATTAATGTTATTTATTAATTATTCCAAGTATTATTTAATAGATATTAAATTGGGTGCTGGATAGTTTATGCTTCAGTATGCCAAACATTAGGTAAGCTTCTGGCTCAATTGTTCTCAGAGTATACTACTGCTAGGAATTCATTTAGGAAATACCTCTTACATAAAACTAGGCTAATTCTTAAATAAATCACAGCACTAATTTTTGTGGTTACAAAATATTTTCTGGTGGAAAACATCTACTAAGAGATATATTCTTTGCTATCATCTGTTATAAACAGACAGTATCAACATTATTATAAATTTTCATAGATCTTTCTCAAATAAGAAGGAGTCTTATTAAGGACACCAAACTTTTTCTAAATGTAAGAACTTCTTTTCTTGCCAAAGATTCTCAGAAATGGTGTTTGGATCCAATAAGAGAAATAAAAGTCTTCATCATTATTCTCCACTTTCAACATTGTATTATGGCTAACTCATGAGAACCTGAGATAGAAATTTTGACACCCACTGACTCTTTGACAGACCTTGGATAGTTATATAACCTCCCTCAGCCACATGAAGTAATAGTGCCTTTTACTTCTGTCCTTGCTTCCCTGACATTCTTTTCTCAATGCAGCAGCCAGAGTAAGCCTGTTAAATGTTTAAGCCAGGTCATTTTATAACTTTGATCAAAACTCACTCAAAACTTTCATCCTACTCAATAATCATCAGTATCCATAATGGTCTACACGGCTTCATGTGATGGAGAGATATCTGACCTCACTTTCTTTTCTTCCCCTTGCCCACTCGGTTCTCATCTACTTGTCTAGTTCCCAGCATTTCCCAGTGAAAGAAAATAGGTTAGCAACATGCCTGCTTTCTATCAGCACCATGCATATTTCTGATTCGTCCACAGATTAGGTAAGATTTTCCATACACTTCAGAATAAACTCATAATAATGCTAGCTAACATTTTACTATCTATAGCATGTGCCAACATGATGTCATTCAATGCTCACAGTAACCCTAAAAGGCAGCAATACTTAGTGGTTTTGGAGTGTGTTTTGGAATCACACTGTAGGATCAGCTCCACATTCCATCACTTACTGACCAGGACTTGGCGAGAGTTAGGAACCTATCTGTCTCAATTTCCTTATTTATAAATAAAGATAGTTACACTGTGGTCATGAATGGATAGACATATGTTATAAGTTAATGTTTGCTTCAAAGAGAGTCCAGCACACAGAAAATAATATACAGACACGTGCATGAATATTTCAAAAATAAATTCTATAAAATGGAAATAATAATAATACAGGACTTGATAGAATGTTTGTGAGAATTAGATGACACATGCATACACATAGCAGACACGTGTATACCATTCAACAATGGCACTTGGAAAACTCTTAAGTGTAAGTTATTGGTAATTTCAGCATCATAAGAATATGGGTATTTTCACAGATTAACTGAAATACCAGGGATAAACATGCTGTAAACAGCTGAATTGTGTCTTTGTCCAAGACCACCTTGTTCAAAATGCTCCCTTACAAAAACCTATGTGTGTGTGTGTGTGTGTGTGTGTTATTTATGAGTCTGTATCACTTGAGTGAGACATAAATACCTTCAATTTTCTCTCTTTTTTATGTATACTGATAGGAGTTTTATAGGTGGCAGGTTTTAAACTCCATCTGTGTCATTTTCTCCTCAATTTGTTGATGGAGCTCCATTTCCAGTCTAGATGCTAGATAGGCACACCCAGGAGAGACTTGAGATCTCTCTGTAAATTTTTCTAGGGTGGATTGTTATTTTCTTTACTATGATTTCGTTCTCAACTGCCAAACTGAATCACAATGCAAGAGAGTTTTGCTAATGGAGAAGGCCAGGTTTAAAGTACAATCTCGCAGGCCACATCTGGGATACTGATTTCCTTTGGCTGAAATTATCATACTGGTTTTAGAAATGCAGTCATTTCTTTAAAAAAAAGTATTTCTTTTGTTCTGTTTGGTTCTGTAGAATTCCTCATAATTTTTGTGATGAAAACTAGAAGAAGAAAAAGAACTGTTGGGATCACCATAATAATGTCAATGACCTAGGTTACTTCCAGATCATTAATTATATGTTTCTCACTGTTGCTTTTCCCATTTCAAATAATAATAATAATAATAATAATAATAATAATAATAATAAACTTTATTAAAGCAAAACCAACCACAGCAATTCAGTTATTGCTAAACACCTTAGATAAATAAAGGCAGACTTGTATTTTTTAAAATGTTTCATAGGAAGACATCTGCAAAATGTTTGTGGAGTGGGAAGAGCACCAGTATTTACAAAACAAATAGATAACTTACTTTCTTTTCTTTTCTGCCAGTAAGAACATAGAAATACAGCACATTTTAAAACATCCATGTATTTCAGATACATTTTCACTGGCAACAGACACACAGTGACAGAAACCAGCTATCAGTCAACATTCTATTTCTATCAAGTTTCACAAAATTTATAATCAGTCAAAAAACTCTATTTGTGTGTGTGTGTGTGTGTGTGTGTGTGTGTGTGTTTTCTATTCTGTCTCATGAAGTGTTCTGCTAGAAAAGTGACACACTTGGACATCCAAATAATCATCATCTGAATGGAGTGGCAGTCTTAAGGAATGAGTATTTTTTTTTTTTGTTGTTTGTTTGTTTTTTGGAGGTAGGATCTCACTCTAACTCAGGCTGACCTGGAACTCACTATGTACTCTCAGGGTGGCCTTGAACACTCAGCAATCCTCTTACCTCTGTCTTCCTAGTTCAGGGATTAAAGGTGCGCACCACCACGCACAGCTCAAATCTTTTTTTGTTGTTGTTTAGTTTTATTTATTTTTTATTAGGTAGAAACTTTGTATTTATATACCATGTGTTGGTCCCATCATTTCCTTCCTTCCTGCTTCATTCCATGGAGGACATTACATAGTGGGAGTACTGTTATTCATCACGTTACTCTGCAAAATTCCCTGAGCCTTATTGGGTGTGTTTTAAGTCCACATTAGTGTTGAACTCTCAGAAGCTTCTGGATTTCTGCTTTGGTAGATTTTGAGTAACCTCAGTGTCTGTCTCCAAAACCCTGGCTCGAGTTGTCAGGCTCATTGTTGAAGCAGCAGTCTGGCTCTTTTTGCCAGTTTCTCTGTGGTTTCACCTGGCCCCTACCTGATATGTGAGGGGTGTTTTATTTCCTGTCAGAAAGTCAGATAACTTTTCTTGTCTTATTCATAGATTTTAGTTGTCTTCAGTTCTCATTTCATTCTGAAAAACAAAAATAGATTGTTCAATGGAAAGTGAGATCAGCATAGGTTAAAGGGGATAAGCATTCTTAATTTAGAAAACTTTTGATGGGTGTAGCCTCTCTTCTGGCCAAAATCTGCTTGGAGCTTCTCATTGGAATCAATAATCTTGCTCTACATATGATTCTGACTCGTTCCCAGTTCCAGCTATCTGTTCACTTCCACTGAGTGGATCACTTAGCCAATCAGTAAGCCATTGATTACCCACTTAGGATGGGTGCCCCCATTGTACAGGTGTGTACATCTTGTCAGGCTGGTTGCTTTCCTATAGCAGTGTCACCTGCTTAATCACAATGTTATTGGCCCTTTCCCCCCAGCAGTTCATGGAGTGCTTTCCAGCACTTATATGGGTAACTCTGTGGGAGCTGGCTTCCTTCTGGATTCCAGCTAAATCTCTTGATGTTCTGTTTCTTCAGCAATAGGGTTCTACCTTTTGTACCTGGGTAATCAAGTTCTTTGACAGAAGTCTGTCATGTTTGAGGGACCTTGTAGGACTCTTAGGTCAACAGCTCAATGTGGGTTATAACCGATTTCTGGCACTGGGAGTTACAAGCCAGAACCAAATGTATCAGTGTTAGGTTTCATCCTACCTTCTCCAGGGCCCTTGTTATATTCTTTAGTCTACTATCCAGGAGTAAGTTTTCCATGGTACCAATTCTTTTTGGATTTAGTTTTGTAAATATCTCCTCCCACCCTCCCATTCTCCTCCCTCCAAACCCTTCCATTCCAATTATTTGTCCCTAAAAATACCTGTCAGGTACGACTGTAACTCAAGTTGTTCCAGGTTAGGAACCACAGATGAGAGAGAGCATGTGACATTTGTCTTTCTGTGCTTGTGTGAGTTCACTTAGTATGATCTGTTCCAAATTCATCCATTTTCCTACAAATTTCGTTAGATCATTTTTTGTTACTGCTGAGTAGAAGTCCATTGTGTATATGTACCAGATATTCATTATCCATTCATAAAAATGGGCATTACATTGTCATTATCCATTCATTAAAATATGGGAATATGGGTTAATTCCCATTATTAGCGATTGTGAATTGAGCAGCTATAACATGGTTAAGCAAATACCTCTGCAGTGAAGAGTGGAGTCTTTGGGGTAGTTGCCCAGTAGAGAAAGAGCTGGATCAGCTGGTAGCTCCATTTTCATCCATTTCTGGAGTCTCCATATTTATTTTCATAGTGATTATGCAAATTTGCACTCCCATCAACAGTGAATGAGAGTTCCTCTTTCCCCGCCTCTTTGCCAACGTTTATTGTCATGTGCACTTTTTTTTAAAATTACTTATTTGCAAGCAGAGAGAGAGAGGGAGAGAGAGAGAGAGAGACAGAAAGAGAATGGGCATGCTAGGGCCTCTAGCCACTGCAAATAAACTACAGATGCATGTGCCCCTTGTTCATCTGGTTTGTATGGGTCCTGGGGAATAGAACCTGGGTCTTTTGGCTTCACAGGCAAATGCCTTAATTGTTAAGCCATTTCTCCAGCCCTCATTTAAACTTTTCATAATTGCCATCCTGACTGGAGTAAGGTGGAATCTTATGGTTGATTTAATTTGCATTTCCCTGTTGGTTAACAATGTTGAACATTTTCTTAAATGAGTATTAGCCTTTTTTATTTATTCCTTTGAGAATTCCTTATTCAGTTCTCTGCCCCATTTTTTTGAGTGGCTTGTTTGATTTTTTTTTTTTTTTTTTTTTTTTTTTTTTTTTTTGCTTAGTTTATTGAGTTCTTTGTAGATTCCAGATATCAGGCCTCTGTCAGTGGTATAGCTGGTGAAGATTTTCTCCTATTCTGAGGGTAGTTACTTGGCTCTGTTTATGGTATGTTTGCCTGTATGAAAGCTTTTTAGCTCCATGAGCTCCCACTAGTTCAGTGCTGGTTTAATTTCCTGGGCTACCGGGGTATTTTTCAGTAAGTATTTCTCCACTCCCACATCATGGAGAGTTCCTCCTAGTTTTTCTTTAATTGTTTAAGATTTTCAGGTCGTATATTGAGGCCTTTAATCCAGTTGGAGTTGATTTTTGAGCATAGTGGGAGGAGTGGGTCTACTTTCATTTTTCTACATGTGGTTATCCAGTTTGTCTAGCACCATTTGTTGAAGATGTGGTTTTTTTCTGTAGCGTACAATGTTGGCTCCTTTGTCAAAGATCAAGTAGCTGCAGTTATTTGAACTAAGGGCCAGGTTTTCAAATTTGTTCCACTGTTCAGTTCTATATGTGTGTTTTTTTTTTTTTTTTTTTTTTTTTTATGCCAGTATCATACTGATTTTGTTACTATGACTTTGTAGTATAGCTTTAGATTGGGTATGGTGATAACTCCAGAGGTATTTCTTTGGAGGAGTCTGTTTTTCATATCCAAAGCCTTCTGCCACTCAATATGAATATGATTTTTTTCTATCACTGTGAAGAATGATGGTTGGATTTTTATATAATATGTATATATTTTTATATAATTATATATATATAATTTTATATAATTATATTTTTATATAATCTGTATATATTTTATATAATCTGTATATTGCTTTTGGTAGAATTGCCATTTTTGCAATATTAGTTCTACCTATCCAGGAACATGAGAGATCTTTTAATCTTTTAATGTCTTCCTCAATTTCTTTCTGTAGTGTTTTTATGTTTTTATTGCATCATTCTTTCACATTCTTGGTTAATGTTATTCCAAGGTATTTGATTGTGTGTGTGTGTGTGTGTGTGTGTGTGTGTGTGTCTGTTGAAAATGGGACATCCTCACTGATTTCTCTGTATATTTGTCCTTTGTGTAACAGAAGGCTACTGATTTTGTGTATTGATTTTATATCCTGCCACTTTGCTAAAGGAATTATCACTTTTAGAAGTTTTATGGTAGAGTCTTTCAGGTCGCTTATGTATAGGATCATGTCATCTTCAAATAGGGCCATTTGACTTCTTCCTTTCCAATTTGTAAACTTTTTATATCTTTCATCTGTCTTATTGCTTGGGTGAGTACTTCTAGTGCTGTGTTGAAGAGCAGTGGTGAGAGTGGGCACCCTGTCATGTTCCTGACCTTAATGGGAACTCCTGGAGTCTTTCCCCATTAAGTACAATTTGGGCTTTAGGTGCTTTGTGTGTAGCCTTTATTATGTTGAGTGTTTTGATCAAGAAGTGATCTTGCATTTTGTTGAAAGCCTTCTCTGCATCTATTGAAATATCATGTGGTTCTTGTGTTTAAATGTATTTATGTGGTATAATATGTTAATTTATTTCTGTATGTTGAACCATGCCTGCATCCCTGGGATGAAGCCTGCTTGACCAAGGTGAATAATGCTTTTGATGTGTTGTTGAATTCAGTTTGTGAAGATTTTGTTCAGGATTAAGGTGTTTTCCTGTAAAGCCTAATGACCTGGGTTTGATCTCTCAGTACCCATGTAAATCCAGATGAACAAAGTGGTATATGTATCTGGAGTTCATTTGCAGTGCCTAGATACACTGGTGTCCCCATTCTTTCTCTCTTTCTGCTTGTAAACAAATGAATAAAAATACCTTTAAAAACTAGAAAACTTTTCCATACATATATCATATTTTGGAATTGAACACTTTTCTAACAGGCAGCTACCAGACAAGGAAAGTCTATAAAAATTCAAATATCTGGGGTTGCAATATTTATAAATAGTAATACTTTTCAACTCTGGTTAGGACTGGTTACATAATTTATAGGACCCACTACAAAACTAAACCCTGAGGTTCTTTGTTTGCAACAAAGAAAAGAAAAGGGGAAAAGCCACTAAAGTACTGGAATACTAACACTTTCCCTTTATCTACAGTTTCTCAGTCCACTATCCTGTTTGTTTGTTTTACATGCAAATTAGTGTGTGTGTGTGTGTGTGTGTGTGTGTGTGTGGTGCATATGACTGTGTGTTGATGAGTTATCATCTTGTGTGTGTATATTAAGGACAGAGGAGAACATCAGGCGGTCCTTCAAAATCACTCATTCACTTATTTCCTTGAGATGTAATCTCTTGCTGATTCTGGAGCTGCCACTTTCATGAGCCCCAGCAATACTCTGGTCTCTATTCCTTTCAGGATTATGGTTACAGGGCATGTGGCCATTCTCAGATGTTGATGTGGTTTTTGGGGAATCAACCTCAGGAAGTCTCAGGGACACTTTGGCCCTCATACTTGTGTAGAAAGCACTCAACCACTGAATAATCTTTCCAACTCCTGTTACATACATACACACACGTACATGTTTATTCTTTTACATTGAACATATTGATCATTTAAACATGGGAAAGTCACCATGAGCAAGTGGAAAGCATCATAGATGTCAGATGATAGAGTACTAACAAGAGCTGGAGACAGGAAACTCAGATTAGGCACCTTTCCCCACAGACCATGTCTTTGACAAGGGCAATGCAATCTCTCTGATGGACTATGACATCACCCAGGGAAACTATGGGATGGGCTTATTAACAGGGGTGCAAGCCTTCAGAGGTCACCAAGGAGAATGAGGCCCTGTAGGGACAAAGGTTTCTGTGGAGAACATCTACTAAGTCAGTCTGATATCAACAAGAGGCAGAACCATGCAAGCCTGCAATGATTCCTTGAACATCATAACAAACCACAAAACAAACAAAATTCCAACATGTTTAACATATGGGATTAATTCTGAAGTGTGGAGCCCTCAGTGCACCAAGAGCAATGCAGTTGTGCTCAGCTCATATCATGAAATTGGTCCTAACACCATCCTCAATATTGTTATGGCCAGTGTTAGTGTATGAATAAAGATAGAACAAACTGCCAGCTGTCCACTCTTCATCATAAGAGTTCTTCTTGTTTCTCCACATTGATGACATAGGACTTCTTGTCAGCCCTGTAAATTAACCTAAAATGTAAGTTATACCCAACCACTTTTCTTCATGCTCTGGATGACTAGCACACCTTCTTAACTATTTCTTCTGTTTTAATTATTGTCAATCTAAAGTCCATTTCCAAAGCAAAAGACACAAATTACTCTATTTTTCTTCTCAAAACATTCCAGTGGCTTTAACCTACATTTAAAAACTAAAATTCTTACCTTTAGACTATAAGACTTACAGATATTAATATGATCTGTTCTATTCCTAATTCATCATACATGTCTTAAGTAACAATTGCAATGTTTCATGGAATCTCTTCGTTCAGCTGGTCTTATGTAGCTCAGTCTTGCCATCTCTCGAGAGTGGTCAGTGGGGCTGGTCATGTTATTATCCTTCCAACTACTTGGACTCTTGTGACCAATTCCATCCTGAGACTATCTGGGGATACCTCTCTCAGTCAGCTTATTAGCTTGAACTAAGATCTGATACAAAGCATTTGGCCAACTAAAATAAAGCCTGCCAGTGGGAACATTCACGTACAGGAGATCACACAGCCCAGTGAAATGGTTGAATAAGCATCTTTGCTCCACCCACACCTCAGACATCTGGGCTTAAATGATCAGTTCTTGTAACATCTAAAACAAACTGAAAACACAAATTTGTATGAAACCACCTCTAATTTTTGAAATGTTGTCAACTAATCACAGAGTTTCTAATACTGTTGCAATTTTAAACAGATCACATCTATAAGCAGAGTCTGGTCACAGCATGACTAATGTGTTACCTTATTTGTGTGCCCAAGAAGACTCCTCCATTGTAGTCTACTCAACAAGTTTTCATAGATACTTAATACATGGGATTATTACATGGACTTATGTTTTTCTAAACAGATATTCATTAAAACAATTTTGTATTTTTTCTACTCATTTAAGAATATTTCCTAAGTATGGGCAGGAGAGATGGCTTAGTGGTTAAGGCACTTGCTTGCTTACAAAGCCAAAGAACCTAGGTTTGATTCCTCAGGGTGCACATCAGCTAGATGCACAAGGTGATGCATGCGTCTGGAGTTTGTTTGCAGCTTCTGGAGGCTCTGGTGAACCTATTCTCTTTCTATCTCCCTCTGTCTCTTTCTCTCTCTTTCTCCCCATTTCTTTCTCCCACTCTCTCAAATAAATAAATAAAAATAAAATATACTTTTAAAAAAGAAAATTTAATAAGTGCCTAGTTATTGAATAAGTCCTGTGAGGACCCCATGGGAACTTACAAAATAAAGTCCTTTAATTCAAGAGCCTGTCATAAGCAAACACACATGAACATTTTGGCAAAGACTATTGAGTGTCACAAAAGGATTGTTTCATTTTAGAAGAATCAAATATTTCCAAATGAAATATATTTAATTTGAGCCTTACAAGATGGATACTAAGACTTCCATTCCCTTTTATATTATAATTTTTATGTATAACTTGATAGTTATATCTAGGTCCCAAGTTTATATGGAGCTAGCTACAAAATTACATCTAAATAACTTATTGATGAATGCAATTTGTAAAGGATGTATTAATGATGAAAAATGAATCCTTATTGAAGAAATTAATCTTAACCTATATTTTCTTCATGCAATTTTAGATATTCCTAGATAGAAGGGAAATCGAGCAGATTGTCTCAATATTTGAGGCAAAAGCAAAGGGAATAAGTGCTAGTGTGATGAGAAATGTTGGATGTGATGGGCAAACCAGCTGCACAAACAGGCTAGAAATTTATTTTATGAAACTCACCTTACCAAATTTCACCCAATAAAACACATAGGCATGCAGTCTTAATTTTTCTCTGCATCTATGCATCATCACAAAAGGCCCTTTTAAATCATATTCTGAGTGCACATTTGGTTCCATTTGGACACAATTTATGAACACTCAATTTCTTATTTGAATTCCACCTCTTGACAAAGTGGGCAAGAATCCAAGTAAGCCAACATAGTTAACGATGACTGAAATACTTATAGACCTGACACTTAAGGCAAAACAACTCAAATTCACCAGAATTCTGCATTCTTTTCAAAATAATTTCACAAATAAGCACAGTTGATCATAACTAAGAAAAATTAGAAATAGTGACAGCAGAAAACTCACATTTCATTTTAATGATAAATGAATAAAGCAGAAATTAGCAAAATTCTGATTCTCCAAAAGATCTGTGCCTCACTCTACAAGATTATCATCAGAAATTTATTCTTTATCATTTTCTGCAGTTCAGGGATAGATGTGGCCAAAAATGAACATATAAAGAGCAAAATTATTGCACCTTTCAAAATAGACATCTAAACAACTGTTCTCAGTCTTATTTATCTACCTTCCCAGGACTTCAAAGGTATCTGTGAATGGAGATAGACAAAAATCCTTTGTTGTAGTTGTCTGGAAAAGCCGGTCGTTCAAGCAGTATCAACACAACTAAGTTACTATGCCATTCAAGAAACTTAATATCATCTAGTATTATTTCTAAGACCAGGACAGTTTTCCTGGGAAAGATTTTTGGTTGCCTAACACCAAAGATTGGCTCAGCAATGTGTAAGTTACCCATTCATTTTATTCTTCCTTTTATCACACACAGGTGTTCCTAAACCATCTACCCATTAAATGCATTGCTCATTTTATTATGTTTTAAATATCTTAAAGTTATTTTTGTATTTACATATGATCTCTGTTTATTATGTAGGCTGTCCTTGAACTCCTGAGGTATAATGATTCTCTTTCCTCAGTCTCCCAAGTAGCTGGTCCTATAGGCAGCCACCATCACACCCATCTTCCCTCACTGGTTTGAATCAAGGTATTTTTTTATATTGTCTTCAATGATAAATTGTGTCTTTAAACAAGTTAATATTCATGCGTGACTTGCTCTTAAGATATTTTGTTGGTGTTTAAATAGTGATACCTAGTTGATTGATGTTTACCAACCCTCATGTATTTCATTCTAACAACACATATCTGAAGATTACTTCTGTAGCAGAATTTATGTAAATTACTGAAGGATCCTTTGCCGACTTGGCTGTTGTGTAGTAGTATGGACCATCTCTTTGAAGTTGGAGGCCCTAGGGATATGTTTGAGAGGATGCTGAGTTGCTTGAAAAGTATAGTATTTAACACCAGAAAAAAAAATCCATCATGAAGACGCTGCCAGTGTTATGCTGCTGTGCTGAGAGGCTTTTTCTGAGGGAGCAGCATTTCTATAAAAGACAGAATAACAATGTACTGTATTGATTTAAAGTGGAAGGTAATGATGATTCTCACACTGTTTTCTGTTGTTTACTTCTCCATCCTTTACTTTTGAGTA
>JAEOAD010000019.1:6747500-6840000 GCA_036365145.1 Orientallactaga sibirica | reverse complement strand
CAGCCCCCATTCACTCATTCTTATCCTGCCTCTCATCCTCCCCGACCTTCTCTTTGTAAATAAAAAAAAAATAAGTTGCAGTTTTGAAAAGAGATTTGGATACAAGGAATGATGAATAATCCAACATTCCTCATAACACCATTGAATTTTAACAGGTGTCTTTCTATCTGTACTTAGTCTCCTCTTCCTATTGGAGCATTTATTTTAAAAATCTTGCAAATCTAAATGCTTTCACTGCCACTCAGGGCTATGCCATTGTAATTGTCCAGTGAAAAATTTCTTTTATGGTTCAAGCAGGAAAACTTAGTACAGGGTTTCTGCAGGTGTATGGGCAGGAAAGAATGGCAATTCCGGCTAAGGTGATAGCTACCTGAGTATATGCTTTAGATGGATGCATGTAAGACTCTCCCTGCAGCAGCAACCATTAACTGGCCAAATATCTTCAGGGAAGTGTGGGACCTCATGAGCTCCTCCCTGTTGTATGGTGTAAACCTGCTTGTGAATGGGGTGACAGGTTACAGAATTGTGAGTGATTATCTCAAGATACCAAGGCTTATGAGAAGATGTAAATTTCCAGAGAGCAATCTGGATAAAATACTTTAATGGGTAGCAAAGACCGGAGCAGCTACCTGAGTGGTATTGCTAAAGATACCATATACTGCTAACACAAAGCTAAAGACCTGGCTGGAATCTAGAAGAGGACCATACCCCAGACAGTCATTCTTGTGCTGGAAAATGCTATATGGCCTTCTGGGGGAAAGTGGCCAAAATGGTGTGAGCAAGTAGGGGGTCTAAGCTACTCAGAAGCAATAAGCCTGGCAATAGGTACACTCCAGCGCAATGGTGGAACACAGCATTGGTGGGTAACCAATGGCTTTCTAATTGGCTATGAGATTCACTCAGTGGAAAGGAACCCATATCTGGAACTGGGAACTGGGTCAGAATCCTACGAGACAAAGATTATGTTCTTCAATGTCAAGCTCCCACTAGTCAATAGAATTGCAATCTTTAGAAATTCTCCATAAGTCATTGTATTTCATTATCCCGGGACCATTATTCCTGGGCACAGGGGCTGCTTTGCCATGCTCTTCACCCAGTGTACCTTTTAGGTCTGACCGCCTCTATGCTGGCACTGCCTTTGTCTCAAGAAGCAACCCCAGGAGTTACATTACTCAGCTTTTCTGCTTCCACGTCACTAGGTCCAACCTCATCAGTCCACACGTCCCATGACCTCAAAACTCTGGTTCTGAAGGGCTTGTTCATTTCCTGTTCAAAATGTCTTCCTGGTAAATGTGTTGTTTGTGTTAGCTTGGCTCCGTGGTATAACTTGTAATCTGGTATTATGATATTGTCTCTTTTTCAGGATTGCTTTAGCTATTTGGAGCCTTTTTTGCTTCCACATGAATTTTAGAATTAATTTTTTTCTATTTCTGAAGAATGCCATTTGAAGTTTGATGAATATTGCTTCAAATCTGTCACTTGAATTAGGTACATCACCATTTTCATATTAGTTCTGCTGATTCATGAGCATGGAAGGCCTTTGCATCTTGGTGTTTCTTTTTCACTTTCTTCCTCTTTCCTTATTTCACTAGTTAAGACTTCAAACATTATCTTCATAAAGAGTAGATTTATATATATATATATATATATATATATATATTATATTTCTATGTTGTTGAATTCAGTTAATATTTCATTGTTAGTAACTTTTGTTTTGTTTTGTTTTTCGAGGTAGGGTCTTACTGTCGTCCAGGCTGACCTGGAATTAACTCTGTAGTCTCAGGGTGGCCTCGAACTCACGGTGATCCTCCTACCTCTGCCTCCCGAGTACTGGGATTAAAGGCATGCATCACCACACCCAGTCCTCATTGTTAGTATTTTATTGGTCTTTTTTTTTTTTTTTTTACCTTTGTTGTGTTCATTATCCTATTTTGATATTATGATGATTATGGCTTTATATAATGAATTTAGTAGTATTCTTTTCCTCTCCCTCTTTATTTACACATTGCTTGAAAAGCATTGGTATTAATTCTTCTTTAAAAGTTTGCTAGAATTCAGCAGTGAATCCATCTGGGTCTGGGCTCTTAAAGTTGGGAGACTTCTTAGTACTGATTCCATCTCATTGTCTGTTCTTTTTATTTGAGTTGTTTATATCCTCTTGGTTTAATTGGAGTAGGTTATATGTCAAGAAACATGCATTTCTTTTAAATTTTTTCCAATTTATTGAAATATAGATTTTCAAAATATACCTTAATGAACCTCTCAATTTTATTTGTCTGTATTTTAGTCACTCTTTTTTGCATTTCTACTTTTTTATTGAGTTGAAACTTGTAAGGATACATCAAGTGTTGGTACAATCATTCCTGTCCTCCCTGCCCACATTCCACTGAGGGCTTTTCTTGCTGGCATTGCTGGGATTCACCATGGAGTTTTGGGTTATAAGTTGTGAAAGAAGCAATCAGGCAGTCATTTGGGGGGAAGGAGGAGGTGGTGAGGGGTGCAATTCCTCTAGCAATTCCCTGTGGCTCTTACATTCTTTCTTCCCTCTCTTCTACAAAATTATCTGAGCCTTGGTAGGTATGCTTCAACTCTACTTTAATGATGAGCTCTCAACAGCTTTTGGATTTCTGCTTTGGTGCATTTTGAGTATCTCAGTGTCAGTCACCATCACCCTGGCTCAGGCTGTCAGGTTCACCATGGAAGCAGCATTATTGCTCATGTCACCATTTTTTAGTATGGAGTCAGTGATCCTTGTCCTGTTGATAGATTTTGGTTGTCCTTGGTTCTCACTGCTTTCTGAAAAATCAAAACAGATTCTCCAACACAGAGTGAGATTCGAATAAATTAAATGCATAAGCATTGTTAATTTAGAGAGATTTTCATGGGTGTAGCCTCACTTTTGACCAAACACTAGTGGAAGCTTCTCACTGAAGTCCATAATCTTGGTGTCAATAGAAATCTGACTTGGTTTCCAGTTCCAGCTATGGTTTCCTTTCCACTGAGGGTATCTCTTAGCCAATCAGAAAGCCATTGGTTACCTATCTAGGGTGGGTACCACTACTGCACAGGTATGTACATCTTGTGATGGATGGTTGATTGCATACAGCAGGGTCCCCGGTTTGCTTGCAGTGTTGTTGGCTGGTTTTGCCCAATATTCCATGTCGTGGTTTTCAGCACTATATGGGATGATCATCTAGGTGCTGACTTCATTCTAGATTCACCCAAATCTATAGATGTTCTGTGTTGGCAGCATGTGTTTTCTTCAGGAGTAGGGTTTTACCTTCCCCCTCTTGTCTTGTTTTGGGGACCTCATTTGTCTCTCCATTCAATAGCTCAACATGTATTGTAAACCATTTCTGGTACTGAGATTTACCAGATAGGGCCACATATTTTAGGGTCAGGCTTCATCACACCCTCTCTAGGGCCCATCTTACCAGATGATCCCTTCTATCGAGGGTTATATCTTTTAGTTTTCTTTTATTAATTTGTGTTCTGTTCTCTTTTTTCTCCCCTCCTGTATCCTCTCTTACTCTTCCCTCCTCTCCTTTCCTCTTCTCTCCTCTCCTCTCACTTTCTCTTTTTAATTTTGCCGATTATCAATATTGTTTATATTTCAAAGAACCAGCTCTTAGTTTTATTGATTCTCTGTATTCTTTTATTTTCCCTTTCACAAACTTCTGCCCTGATATTTATTATTTCTTTCTGGCTACCAATTTGGGGTTAGGGTTATTGTAAATTTTTGTGTATAATGATAGTATCTTTTTATATGAGATCTCTCAGATTTTAATGTAGGCATTTATTGTTATAAACTTCCTTCTTAGAAGGATTTTCTTACACCCCAAAGGCTCTGACATGTTGGATTTTCATTCTGATCAGTTTGTAGATTTTTAAAAATGTTTCCCTCTTGATTTCTTTGGTAATCCATTCACCCTGAAATGTTGTGTTTTTCAAGCTCATAATTTTGCATGTTTTCTGTAGTGTCTTTTTGCTACTAATTTATAGTTCAATTCTGTTGTGATAAGACTGAGTAGATGAAGCTTTATTTGCATTGTTTAAAACATTCTTTTTAAAATAAATTTTATTTATTTATTTGCAAGCAGAGAGATATAAAAGAGAGACAGACAGAGAGGAAATGGGCATGCCAGGGCATCTAGGCACTGCAAACAAACGCCAGATGCATGTGCCCCTTGTGCATCTGGCTTACGTAGGTCGTGGGGAATTGAACCTAGGTCTTTTGGCTTTGCAGGCAAATGCCTTAACCATTAAGCAACCTCTCCAGCCTTTTGTTTGCATTTTTAAACACTTCCTTTGTGGCCCAAAATTTTGATTTCATTTAGAGAGAGTTCTATGGGATACTGAGTACAATGTATCTTCAGCAGTGTTGAGAATGAATAGTCTGTTGATGCCTGTTAAGTTCATTTCATTTGCAGAGTCATTTAACTCTGATGTGTTTTTTGTTGATGATTGGCTGGATGATCTCTGCCTATTGGTGAGAGTGGAGTAATTAAGTCACAATTATTATTTGGATGAGAGCAAACTGTTGTTATGACTGGTAGTGTTTGTTTTGTGAAAGTGAGGGTCGATGTTTGATGTATATGTGTCTATAATGGCTGTTTCCTGAATATAGAGTAATCTTTCTACCTTCTGACTAGATCTGGTTTGAAGTCTACTTTGTTAGGGTAATAGTATAGATATACTTGCTTGCTTTAAAGTTCAATTTGCTTGGATTGCCTTTTTCTATTCTTTCACCCTAAAAATGTGTATGTGTCCTTGCCAATGATCTCAGTGAAGAGCATTTCTCACAGGCAACAAATTTATGATTCTAGTTTTCAAATCAAATCTGCTAGTCTGTGCCTTTTAGTTAGAGAATTGAGGCCATTAAATTTTAGGATGATTATTGATAAGCAATGTATTACTTCCCAACACTTTTTTTTAATATTTGTACTTTCCTAATCCTCACTTGTTTATCTACTATCCTAATGTAGTTTATTATTTACTGTAAGTCCATTAATCAATTTTCTTCTCATTAATGTACAGTATACTTTTTAGCATTTTCTGAAGTGCTGGCTTCATGGTTATGAACCGCTTTAGTTTGTTTATCATGAAAAATGATTTTTTTTTCAATTGTGAACAATAGCTTTGCTGGATATAGTAATCTGGAATGACAGTTATTGTCATCTCAAGTTTGAAATATATCATTGCTTGCCTTGAGGCTTTTATAGTTCCTGTTTAAATATCGACTGATATTATCATGTGTTGTATTTTAAATACAACTTGGTACTTTTCTATTGCAGTTATTGATATTATTTTCTGTATGCTTTATATGTCAATTATAATGTGTTGTAGGAGGGTTTTTTTGCTAATGTTATCTGTTTGGTATTTTAAATGCCTTCTGTGTCTTTATGGTCATTGCTTTCCCTAGGTTTGAGAAATTTTTTACTATGATTCAATGAAATGGTTTATGTGTTAGCTTCTCCTTTTTCTATGGCCCTGATTAATAAATTTGTTCTGTTGGTGTCTCATGTAACTCACACATTTTGTTCATAATTCTTCATTTTACTTTATTTTTGTCTGATGTTCTAATCATCTACCTGGTCTTCAAGCCTTGATAGATTTTACTATGATCTCTTCAACTGATTGATGGGCCCACTATAAACAGAGCAGCAGTAAATTATAAACAATCATCCCTTCAGCTCTAATACCTCTGGGGGAGTACAGAAACAAGATTAGTTATTCTGGGTAGGAAAGGAAAGAAATCAAGCAGAGTAAAACTAGTATTAGAGAAATAGAGAAAGGAATGAAAGAAGGAAATTAATAGAAGGGGAATAGTTGAAAATAAGGGAGAGAAGCTTGATATATTACTCAGTGGTTAAAGGCACTTGCTTGAAAAGCCTGCAGGCCCAGGTTCAATTCCCCAGTGCTCAGGTAAAAACCCAGATGCACAATGTGGTACATGCATCTGGAGTTCATTTGCAGTGTCAAGAGACCCTGGCATGCACATTCTCCCTTCCTTTCTCTCTCTCAAATAAGTAGATAAATAATAAAAAGAAGGGAGAATATATAGTAACAATAACTAAAGATAAAGTGAAAACAATAACAGGTAAACAAATACAGTCAGATAAGTTAAAACAATCCTGACACTTGGAAAATTAAGAGAGGGAGAGAATATGCTTTTGGGGAGAACATTTTTCAAAAAAAAGTAGGGCTGGGAAAATAGAACAGCAAAGGACAAAACCAAATTATAGAGAGGAAAGCTTAAATTTGCAGGCCCTGGATATTATTGAAATATATATGTATACATATATATACATACATATATGAAGTAACATGACATTGACACTCAGAGAACATTTTCACAACAACATTACACTTGAGCTAAGATATGGACGTTAAGAAGGGATGCATGAAGTAGCACACTTGGTAGAAGAGAGGAATTTCTATGAAGACAAATAGTACATGAAAAGCCTGATGTGTAGGGCACTAATGGATGACTATGGTTTGAATAGAATACACACATAGTGGCTTATGATAAGACTTAAGAGATAGACAGGAAGTACATCCTACATAACCGTGCAAGCCATGTGAATGAAGTTTTACCATATCTTAAAATAGCATGGGGCCAGTGAGTGTTATTTCATCCCCATGAACATAACTTAATTTTTAGGCCAAGTTCTGTAATAACAGTACATGTAATTGTTCAATTAAGATTGAAGTTTATTTCTGTCATGTAAAATAGTCCAGGTGCACAGGTAACTCTGTTCTCAGGAGTCATTTATTGACCTAAGCTCATAAACCACTCTGATATCCTTACCATGATGCACAGTTTTGTCTTCCAGATTCCCGTATCTAATGCATAAGAAGGTAGAAGTGAAAATTAAAAGCTTAAGCTTTGGTTTTTAATGAGATTCACACACACTTCCACTCACTTCCTATTGGCCAGAACTAAATCACATGGATATCATATGGTTTTGAAATTCAGGCTGTTTTCCTTTTACACTATTTCATGGCTATTATACATGCATTTACCTATGACAGCTAGGAGGATAGAGGGTATAATAAGCATTGAAAAAAATGGTCTAAAACATAGCTTAAAATGGGTGACATAAATGTGAGTTAATCAGCAAACATAGCATCAGTCAGGTGTTGACAAGCTCCAATAATTTACAGCAATTTTTCTCAAGAAAGCCTTCACTGTCAAGTATGATTTGGCTATTGTACAGTTATCATTTTTATATACAATTTGGAAAAAGTGTGCTTCCAGACTGACATATCTATGAAACCTTGACATAGAAAAAATTATCAACAGACAGCTACAAAGAAAGATTTGGTGTGGAAATAGAAAAGGAGTTCAAGACTCTTATAAGTTTGATTGAAAGATATCTTGGTTCCAGTAAAAGTTGATTTGGGAGGAAAAATAATGAGTTCGGTTCACTCACTAAATTCAATAAACAATTCCTAAGCCCCAGTATACCTTTCTGGAAATGCAAAGAAAAAAAAAAAGACACAGTCCCTAGAAAGCTATGTATGTAATTGATCATAATAATGTTTAATTACAACTCTATATACATGATAGAGTGAGGACTCAAAATAGAGAGTAATAAATTATATTAAAGAGGACAGTTTTGTTGCAAAGAAAAGTAATCTGAGTCCTAAAATATAAAGTTCATCTGTCTCAACAGGCATTGAGAAACATTAAATCTAGAAAGAATTACATATGCTTAGTTAGAACTCATTCCTTGGGCCTGAAGAGATGGCTTAGTGGTTAAGCAGTTGCCTGTGAAGCCAAAGGACCCCAGTAAGCCAGATGCACAAGGGGGCACATGCATCGGGAGTTCATTTGCAGTGGCTGGAGACCCTGAGGTGCCCATTCTTTATCTATCTGCCTCTTTCTCTCTGTCTGTCTGTTGCTCTCAAATAAATAAATAAATAAGTAAGTAAGTAAGTAAATAAATAAACAAACAGAACTCATTCCTCAATGAGAAATGAAAACATTACAGCTTTCTTCTCATTATACATCAGTTGGAAACAGTATAAATAAACATCAACTGGTGAATGACTTATACTGTACAATGATATATTCCTTAGCAATAAAAACTAATTACTGATAGATGAGGCAAAATATATAATCCTATAATATTATGCTAAAAGAATAAAAAAGATTAAATGATGCATATTTGTAATATTAAAGGAAATCTCTAGAAGGACAGGCAATAGATGCAGAAGGTGGTTTAATGAGGGAGGATGAGGGTAAGAATCAATTGTAAACAATCATGTGGGGGGATGTTTTGGATAGCAGAAATATTCTCAAATTACATTATGAACCCAGTGTGATGGAACATGCCTAAAATCTTAGAATTATGGAGGCAGAGGCAGAAGAGTTGCTATAAATTTTAGGCCAGCCTAGTCTGCATATTGGTAAACCAGTACTTTAAAATAAGACCATGTTTCAAAACCTTAATGAAAAATAAACTACATTATGATATCATTACAAAGATGCATAAAATTGCTAATGTGAATTGAACTGTATTCAGGTTCTGAGATGAACTTCCAGACCAGGCAACCTTTATTTATTGATATCCAAAGTTTTATCTCAGAAGTAGCGGCCTGCTCTCACAAGGCCAGGCAGAGAGAGCAAAAGCCAAGCAGCCACCACAGCAACAGAGCAGAACTAGGCCAAAAGGTCACACAGCCGTGGAGGGAATCTCAAACCCATCACCACACCTTAAGGGGACAAAGGTATTGGGAAACTATAAACTAATAAAATACTGAATATATTGGGGACATATATTCAAACTACCAAACATTCCGCCCTGGCCCCCATATATTTAGCTCCTGGTCCCCAATGAATAACTGAAAGAAATTGGTCCAATTTCAAAGGTTCTCACAGTCTTGAAACTTAAGATAGTGAGTCCTGTAAAATCAAACAAGTTAAATACTTTCAACATGAATGGTAAACATTTTTAACTGGTAAAAAGCAAAGAGAGACTAGAATAATGCAAACTCATTTTAGCAGTCATCAAACTTTTTCAAGTTCAATATAACCAGAGATGGATAGTTGTTTTCTGTGCCCCTCCAGCTAGTATTCATCCCATGCCAACACTGTTGGTAGCCCTACAGGGATGGGTCTCCATGCAAGATCTTCCAA
Organism: Orientallactaga sibirica; assembly: GCA_036365145.1. Taxonomy (NCBI): domain Eukaryota; kingdom Metazoa; phylum Chordata; class Mammalia; order Rodentia; family Dipodidae; genus Orientallactaga; species Orientallactaga sibirica. The sequence continues at coordinate 6,830,855 of JAEOAD010000019.1, read as the reverse complement.
AAGGCTCAGCCTATTCTGAGGGTCTTCATGCTTGCCTGTCTCAGCAGCGGCTCCTGGAACCGTTCCTTTTAATCAAACCAGGAGAAAACAGCCATAAACTAACAAAATAAATCAGAGCCTTGAAAGGATCTGAAACACTCTTTCCAAAAGTTTGCATTTCTAACAGTCTTTCCTCAGGCATCTTTTGTTTTAATGTAAAGCAGTCAGGCCACCTTCCTTCCACCTTCCTTAAGATTGCTTTGTTTGACAATTCCAGTAACCGAAAACCAGTCTCAGTGCCTCTACTTTTACTTGCTTCAGGTTTTTCAACATATCTTTAGTAATGATCTTGAGAATATGAATTGTTATCATTCATTCCAACAAAGTCCTCTGCAGTCTTTCACAAAACAATACTTAAATAGAAAGTTCTTCAGTTGCAAACCAAGACACCCATTCCTCCAAAACAAAGGTTCCAAAAGCTTCCACACGATCTGGTTCATCTCAGGTAAATAAGTGTCAGACAGATAGGTCTATAATATACCAGGCATATATCTGCAAGAGCTTCCATGAGTATTTTCATAGTTAATGCCAAAAGGTCAAATTAAACTCCTGATAGTTCTTTACAATGGAATCTTCACCACACCTTAAGACTTGACCTCCAGACAATTGAATGCAAACTGAACTGTATGTATCCTCAAAATGATAAACCTCCTAAGAAGAGGGCCAAAATCATACCACAGAAAAAAAAGTTTTTGAAAGAAAGGGAGGGAAAGAAAGGCTTCTTGGTAAGAATGATCTAATTCTATACATCATTTTCCTATTTTCTTCTCAGGGATCTGGAGATTCCTGAGTTGGGGATTAGTCTCTCTTGGTTCTTCCTCTTTTAATCAAAAGGAGAAAACAGCATAAACTTAGCTGGAAAGGATCTGACACAGCATGTGTTCGGCATCTTTGCTATAGCTTTATATTTGTATTCCTTAGTAGTGAACATGTAATGATCTTGAGAATATGAACTGTTATCATTCATCACAGAGAAGTCACACAAACTTAAATAGCTGTTCTTCACCAAAGTAAGACACCATACTCTAGCTTCTTAGAAATAAGTGTCCAGATAGGTCTATAATATAAGCATATATCTGCAAGAGCTTTGAGTATTTTCATAGTTAATGACAAATTAATTCTGATAGTTCTTGCCTTTACTTGTCCATAATTGAAGCTGAACTGTATGTATCCTCAAAATGATTCTAAGAACAGGCCAAAATCATACCACAGAAAAAAAGAAGTTTTAAAAAGTTCTTTGGGATCTGGAGTCCACATTTGGCTGAGCCAAAGGCAAAGTGATGCAAGGGCGCAATACCGCACTTGCCCACAAGAGGGCAAATGCACCTGGAGTTAGTCCACAGTGGCTGAGAGGCTGCTAGCGTGCCCATTCTCTATCTCTCTCTCCCTCTGACTCTGTCTCAAAAAAAAAAAAAAAAAAAATTCTTTGGTTAGCTGATTATCATACTTACCTCATTACAAGTGAAAATGTGGTGAAACTGGAAATGAAAGTTAATCCAGTGAGGATGGATAACAGGCATGTCATATAGGGGAATAACAGACACACAAGCTATAAACTTTTTCCAGTCAGTTAATAGAAATCTCAGAGTAGATGTATGTAGCTCAGTAGGTAGAGAGTGCTTGCCTAGCATACACAAACCTTGGGTTCAAAACCCAGAACCACACATAAATCTGTGAAGTCTATGGCTTTAGCCATGGACAACAGCCTCTATTTAATAGAATTACAAATTGAAAATGATTTGTTAAAATAAATGGCATTGTTGTAGAAGAGAAGTGGGTAGAAAAATGGAATGAAAGAATTAGGATAATAACTGGGAAAGTAGTACATGTGATTTTTTTTTTCAAAATAATATGTTATCAGATTTTGAGGATTTCTTAAGTACTTCATTAAAGTCTTCATTTTATCATCTCAGAAGTCTCATTATAAAAGTAAAATCTCATGGCACTTGGTATACAAATGTGGATTTTGTGACTTACACAACTGATATTCTTCAGCTGGGAAGAGTCGAGTAAGTGCATATATTCAAATCACACTTCCTACTCACTATAAAACTAAGAATTATTTATTTATATCTGAATTCTGGATTTAAAGAACAAGACAAGAAAGTATAAAGGAGATTATTTGAAAAGAAGAAGGGGACGAGGAGGACAAGGAGAGAGTATGAGTAGGTAATGGAGGTATGTATATATAATCAAAGTATTTTATACACATGCATGAAAATCTCATAATGAACCTCATTATTTTGCACTACTACTGGTATATGATAACAAAAGTATGTATATAGTTCAGGAAAGCACCAGCAAAAATTCAAGGTAGGATTATTTGTTAGGTTCAAAATGTTGGTGGCTGGTTAGAGAAGTAGGAGAAACCAATCATATTGTCAACAGTATTCCTAAATAGAAAGATAATTTGGAAATTCTGTTTGACAACATGGAATGACTGACACCAGTGCTTGCTTTTTTTCTTAGGCACTTTAAATTTTTTTGAAAGATTTTTTTTGTTATTTATTTATTTGAGAGGGGGGAGATAATGGGCCCACTAGAGCCTCTAACCACTGCAAACAAACTCCAGAAATGTGTGCCACCTTGTGCATATTGCTTTATGTGAGTACTCAGGAATGAAACCTGTGTACTTTCCCTTTGCAGGCAAGCCCTTAACTGCTAAGGCATCTCTCCAACCTTATACCAGGGTTTTCATCAGCGACACAGACTGTGGCATTTATCAAATATTAACATTGTCTTTCTGTCTATTTTGTATACAATGTGTACATGTTTACAAAAATGGGTCACATGCTTAGAAATACTTTTTCCAACATGGAAGCATGGTTCAGGTTCTAATTTCCAACATAGCAATCATAAGGTTTTAATACCTGAAGATACCTTGCTGAAAAGTGTCATAAACAGAGTGGAGATCCCAAAGCCCCGACCCACTCAGTTTGCTTTAAACCAAAATAAAGTCTTGTATTAACATTAGAGCAGGTTTAAAAATAATGATATTTAAAATTTTGTCAAATCGCGGGCTTATAATTAACAAGACAAAGCAAACCCATGATAATTCATCAGGAAATATACCGAACACTAAACTATTCTTTTTAGAATTAAATAAGTGTCTATGATAAAAGAATACTTTGAAAGATAAACAAAATCATGTCCATATATCTTACTTCACAAAGTGAATCTTCTATTCATACTAAGTGTGTAATTCTTAAAGTACTGCTGATTAATTCTCATTTAGTGTATTTAGAGCTGTGCAGAAAATGTACATCCCAGGAACTCATCCGTCAGCCCAGCCACATGATCAGAAGACCCTCATTTAATTAGTAAGCTCACTTCATATTCATATAGCATTTTATAAATCTGGTATTTTAAAATTTGACAGACATTCTTTATCTGCAACAAAGAAAACAATTGGCATCTGGATAAGATTTTAATATGTGATGCTTTAATATATGAGATCAAAGACACCCTTCACATTTTTTTCAGAAAGGGGAAATGTGATTACAAAGCTTAAGTGTGCTGTATATTAAATGAAAATTCTGATCATAAAGAAAGGTAATATCTACTCAAAAGTATAATTTCTGTACTTTGAAAATCATCTCAGCAAGAATTATCTTCCCCTATCAAATTGTAGCACTTGTCAAAATCAACTGTAAAGCATTTCAAGTGCTCTTCTGAATCAACAAAACAGATGTATAGCCATGTGAAGTTGTGAGAGGAAGGAAATAACTGAACTGGAGGTCCATCAGTGCCAGTAATCTCTTGAACCCACACTTAACATGGTAGACACTGCGGGTCTTTGTGACACTACTCATAAGAGGGAAATACAAGGCTGATTCTTAATAACATGTAAAAATATGTAAAAATTATTTCCTTTCTGCATTTCTGCTAGACATTTATCCTTACTTTATGGTCTGAAATAGATGACAGACATGTAGCATGGCATTTTTAAATCTACTGTTAATTTTAAGAACTTGTCACATGAGAGAATTTGAGAAATTTTAAATTAAGTCTATGGAACACAAAAGGGGAACAATTATTTTATCACCAGTAAAATTTGGCTTTAATGATATTTTGTTTCTTGGCATACAGATAAGCAACTGTTCTGTTTTGCTTAAAAGTTTATTTTAGCACTTAGGACCAGAAGGTGGGAAGTCAGAACACAGGGCTTCAATCCCAGCTCTGCATTTTAACATTTGATGTTTTACTTGTAGACAATTCACTTAACCTTGCTATACCTTCTCTATAAAGTAAAGAGAGTGTTAGGATCTAACTCATGGGGTTAGGTTTAGGCTTCCATATGTTGACTTAACTAAGATACTGAATACTTAGTGGTCAAATAGGAATATTAGATTTTTGTCAGGTCATTTATATTTTGATGCAAAAGGTATCTTGTTGTTTATTCAGGATGACTAAATAATCTTGCTCATGTTCTCTAGTTCACTATAGGAAATGACTACAAACCTGAATCTTCAAGATTATGTTTATAATTCATATGGATATGGTAATACGAAGAATGGAAATGATCTTATTGGCTATCTAATTCTAGATTTCCACTTTTAAAAATTTGAAACACAAGTGGAAGACCAATATGGTGTCATATGTTTATTAAGATTTTTGTGGACCCATTTATGTAATCTGCTTCTTGGTTGGCATGATAGCATACCACTGTGGGAAATATATTGCTATGATACTAATATCCAATGGCAGGAGAGTGGAAATTCTATCTTGCAAGCATTATGGTTGTAACATCTGTTTTTTATTTGTTTGCTTGTTTGTTGAGAATAGGTCTTGCTGTGAAACTCGTTATGTAGCCCAAGCTGGCTGCCTGTGCCTCCTGACTGCTAGGATTAGAGGACAGAACCACCACTCCCACTATGTTTTTCTCTGTCTTCTATTCTCTTTCTCTCATGGCTTTCATGAAAGGATGAGAAATCAAAGTGAGAAGTCCCCAGATCCAAACTATGGTGGCACCATGAAGAAAGTAGGCATTATAAAATCCTACCACTCAGAAGTGAAGAAGCTTAAAAAAAAAAATAGCTCCTGGAGTGATCATTTCCCACCATTATTACACAAGTGTTTCTTCCATTTATACATGGAAAATCTCTATGAAACCATGATATAGACCAAACATTTTTTTACCACTCTGAAATTGATTATGGAGGTACTACTCCTCAATGCAGCTATATTAAAAGTGAAAAAGGAAATGATATCATAAAGGTGAGGTTCTAATATGATAGGTTCATTGTTTTTATAAGACCCTATTGGTGAAGACATCACATGCTGACGCAGAATATTGAGAAATACTGGTGGAATCTGAAAAAAAGCCAGTACCCAGATAGTTAGCCCATACATTGCTGGAAAGCACTACATGAGCAGCTGGGGGGAAATGTTGTGATCAAGGAAGGGATACTGCTATACAAAAGCAACCAGTCTGACAAGTCATACACTCCTGTGCAGTAGTGGAACCCAGCCTAGGTGGGTAACCAATGGCTTAGTGATTGGCTAAGAGATCTACTCAATGGAAAGGAACCCATAGCTGGAATTGGGATACAAGTCAGAATCCTATGGAGACCAAAATTATGGACTCCAACAAGAAGCTCCCACTAGTTTTTAGCCAAATGAAAGAATACATCCATCAAAATCTCTCTAAATCAACAACGCTTATCCCCTTTAACCCATGCTGACCTCACTCTCCATTGGAGAATCTGTTTTTCCTTTTCAGAATGAAGCAAGAACCAAGGACAATCAAAATCCATCAACAACACCAAGAAAGCTGACTCCTGTGCAGGAGATAAACAACCCCTTGCTCATAAGGTAGACCCAGGTGAAACCACTAAGGAATGGGCAAGATGAACAATAGTACTACTTCCATGGAGAGCCTGACAACCTGCCCCAGGGTTATGGTGACAGACCCTGAAGATACTCAAAATGTACCAAAGCAGAAATCCAAAAGCTGCTGAGAGCTCAACACTAAAGTAGAAATAAAACATACCCACTGAGGCTCAGGGAATTTTGCAGAAGAAGCTGCAGAAAGATTTCAAGAGCCACAGGGTAGGAGGAAATATCCAGAGGTACTGCCTCTCCACAATGACTGACTTCTGCTCTTACAACTCACAACCCACAACTCTGTGGTGAACACCAACAAACCCACTGAAGAGGGCCCTTAGTGGAATGAGGGCAGGGAGGCGGGAAATGGTGTCATCACCACATGATGTGTATATACAAAGTTTCTGCTTAATAATAAAAAAGAGGCATCGGTGAGCTGTCTCCCCTCTCTTCTCACCTCTCCATTCTTCCTTTACCTCTTCTATGACAGGTACAGCAAAGGTCTTTTAAGTGCAGTGAACAGAAAACAGGCAATGGCACCTCAAGGGGAAAGGTTTCTGTCAGATAATCCTTTTGACAACTCCATGCTGAATACCAGTCTCCTTAATTATAGCAAAATATTATCTCTGATTGTTTAATCTTCAAATCTGTAGAATTTTCTTACAGCAATTCAAGTAGACTATTATTAACTGTTATGTGCAACATGAGTTGCTTTATAATCATTCAGGTTTTTTTTTTTTTTTATCTCTAATAATCACAGTGGGACCTGTTCCTTCTTTGAGCACTAGACTTGGCCATTGCTTACCTGCATACATACTTATTGACTAAATATATGAATGAATAAATATTCTTTATTAATCAAATTGATGAAATTCCTGCTAAAAATTCATTAAAATAACTCTCTTGGTACAACTGAATTAACCATATTTAAGAGCAGCATTGACCCAGTCCTATTTTGAGGTACTCTTTTTTCTTCATACATGTTCTTGTTAGCCTGTCCTTCCTAGGGAATCTAGAAAACACCCTAGTGATCATATCAGTGCCTTGAGAAGATTTGCATCTACAATCTCCAAAATACCCTAGAATTCCAGTTGATGCACCTAAAACCATCACCATATTTCACGCCCATCAGCAGCAGCTTGAATGGACTGGGTCTAATTGCAGCCCAACAGGTATGTGGCTTGTCAGAAACACTCATTTCCTTTTCTCACTACTACCCTGAACTTCCAAGTGTAGTTAATTTTGAAGTATAACAATCACTTAAAGAAATGCCCTCCCTTGCCTTTCCCCCATCAGTAAAATGTGGTGGGAAATACCCTAGAAATCTCATTTTCTGCCAACTTTACTCTTCAACAGAATTCTAGCTTTTGATTTTTGTTTGCTGGATGAAATGGCAGGAATTTCAGCAGAAAGATGGATTTGACTAGTTCATAGTAAATTCAAAAAAGGAGTGTTTGATATCTTTTTGGCTATGCTGGTTAGAATGTGGTGACACTCACCACCTCTTCTCTACAGTATGGGGCTTTAGTCAGAATTCCAAGACACACAAAACACCCACTCAGCATTCTATGACACGTGTTCTATGAAAGTTTTGAAAATGCAAAAAGAGGAAAATTAAAATTGTCTGTAATTTACCTCTTCTAGGTTTTAAGTCAGTATTAGTCTCCTTTCTGTTCACAGAGAAATTGAATGTATATGAACATAAATGTTCAGAAAGATATTTTATAGGTTGTTTAAGCCCTTGCTTTTCTACTTAACTATCTTTAAGTATAATTAATTGCATTATTAATTTGAGAATTTGATGTCTGTAACCACTCTTTTAGCCAAGGACTAGTGAGAACTTGACACTGTAGAGCATGATCTTTTTCTTCATAGGATTCAAACCTGGGTCCCAATTCCAGATATGGGTTTCTTTCCACTGAGTGGATCTCTTAGCCAATCAGAAAGCTATTGGTTACCCAGCTAGGCTATGTGCCACTATTGCACTGGTGTGTATACCCTGTCAGGCTGTTTGCTTCTGAGAAGCTTAGACCTGTGGTTGCTCAGACTCTTGTTGGCCACTTTCCTCTAGTAGCTGATGTAGCACTTTCCAGAACTAGGTGGGCTAACTGTCTGGGGACTGGCTCTCTTTAGGATTCCAGCCAGGTCTGAGAGTTCTTTCAAAGTGATCCCAAGGTTGTGGAAAAGAACTTGGAGTCAAATATAATGGATGCAAGATGTAGGATTATAATATTATATGGCAAAGGAGAAAAAAAAAGTAAACATTTTAGATTATGTTTTCCAAGCAGAAAATGTTCATGGTTACTACTATCAATAGCATAATATTTTCATATATTTTCTAACTATTGCTTTTGGCATTTGGAAGAAATAAATGCTTAGTATGTGAAATTAAAATCCATTGTACCAGGTCAAAGGAAATCATTTCTGATATTCTAAACCTTATTGTCAGTGACTATTAAGGCTCTGGTACTTTCCTAAACTATAGAGCAGACCAACATAGACATTTGAAGGGTTCACTAAATATTATCATGTCATTATTATATCACAAGTGAAAAAACATAGCCTAGATTTTATATTTTCTATTTAATTATAATTGATTAATCTTATATAAATATTAGACATGGTTAATTATCTATATACTCTTTAATTTACATATTTACATATGGTTATTGTACCTTTACATATCTTTTAAGGATAGAGTCTATGTGAATTTTTTTATTCAGAATAATATACTTAGAATAGACTGTCAAAAATCACATCATAAAATCAAAGACTATGGCTATTAGAAAATGCATGATATATACTGTCAAAATATTTTCAACAAGGTTTTGCTAATTTCAATTCATGTCTCATTTTTGAGAAGCACATTTCACTATGCTCTCAAAAGTAGGAAGTGCTATTTGTAACAATATACTAAAAGGGAAATGTATGTACATGCTTTAAAATAATTAATGCCAGTGAGATCTAAGCCAGATCATTCTGCAGGATTTGGAAACAGTAGGCTGTCAGGATCTTTGTAGAGGTTCCCTCAATCTCTTACCCATATAGATTTTTTTTTTTTTAAGTGTTAGTGGGTTGGACAAAAGTCTGTGAAATGAATGTGGTATGGAGAGGCAACTGCTACATTTCTGTGAATTGATTAGACCTATTCTCTAATTAAAATGGAGTAAGATGCCTGTGTCTTAATCCCAGTCTTACAAAATCAGTTTCCCCATTACGAATGGGAAACTGAGCTGTGTCCTATTCTGTTGGATGATAAGAGGACTAGAATGCGAGTCCTTCCTGAAAATTCTCCAGCCTGAGAAACTGGCTGAGTACTGATGAAAGAGGAGCAACTCTTAGTTTAAGGGAACTAGATAGGAGTGCACATGCATGCATGCACACACACACACACACACACACACACACACACACACACACGGGGGGGGGGCATTTTGAGGCAGACTCACTGAGCACTTAGATAGATTTAATGACCAGTGGCTAGATTATGTTAGTGGGAAGAGGGTAAACTCAGGTGTGTAATACTGAAAGGATAGCTTTGCAGGGAATACAGCCTCTAGAACACCCCAGAAAAAACTACCAAGAGAAAGACTGATCTGTAATCACCTGTCACCAAAAGAGGCACAGTTAGATAAAGAGGATTTTGAGTAACTTCCTGCCATTTTCCCCTCCATCCAACAGTGTGGAGTCTTCATTTTCCAACAAGAAGAAGGAAGAAAAAGTTTCCCACTTTATTTTATTTGTAGCCATTACTCACGAGGTTTGATGTTTTTGTTACTCTGATTAACCAATGTATTTCTCTTTGAAAGTATCAGTACACTGTGTTCTAATCTTTTCCAGACTTGCTGTTTGATGAACACATAGTCCTTTTGTATACAGTCTAGTTAACTTTCCTCCTAGCTGTCACAAAAACAAATTGCTGTTTAGGAGAATGTGAAGTAGGTAGTAAGCGTTAGCACTGGGTGGTAGAATATGCACAGAGAATTAACACCAAAAGAGTCTCAGTTTCGCCCTGCGATAATCAGGGTCATTGAAGAAGCACTAGGCCTGGGAATCTCAGGTTTTAAGTAAGTAAAAGTTTAGGGCACTGTTGTTCACTGTAAAGCAAGCTGGCATATGCACAGTGAAATGGGGCTTTTCTCCCAAGTCTTGCCCATACTCCCCTGCATACTTCCTCCCATCTACAGAAAAACACATAGAGATTTGTTAGTATAGTGACCTCAAAGCTCTTATAATACAGGCAGTTAATGAGAACAAGAAAATTTTGGTGTTTCCTTTATCCTATATATAGTATGGGCCACAGAAATCTTTCAAATTTTAGAAACTTGCCCTAATACTATACATTATCCCCAAGAAAAATAAACTGCTATTTCCTTAACTTGAACATACCTGGTCCCCTATCCTCTACCTACCACATGGAAAGAAATGTGGAACTAATAATTATTTCCTCAGCAGTGCAAATTACCTCTGTCTTTTATTCCCATACCATCTTAAACATGAGGTTCTCTTTCATGTTATAGCCAGAAGGGTTTGCTTGTTAAAAATTTGTCCCTCCGGTCTCGAAAGTGTCATTCAGGGACCCACTCATGCAATTCTCATTAATGACAAAGACCTGTGTCTAAAGCAGTGTGGAGAACCCCAGAGAATGTAAAGATTCAAAGTACTATCGAGGGAGGCCAAGACATCTTATCTATAGGTGAGCCTTCCAGGTCACGATGGGTTCACCCCTGCAAGATGCAGCACAGAATTTTCTATGTGCACAGGCCTCCTCTACCATCACTCACCTCAAACCGTTAGCCATGTTCCCCATACTGAATACATATGACTCAATAATAAAAAGCTCCAGAAAGCTATATCACACATCATATCCACTGTTTTGTTTCATTCAGAAAACAAATATAGGTCAGTCCAATGGCAATTAATTATCCACATTTTCCAAACTTAATAACATTGCTAGCATCAAATTGCACATTTATTCCTTTCCACATTGCTTCCACAGCTGGTTCATAAAAGCTCACCTTAAAAATACTCAATGCTTATTTTATGTAGCTTTCATATGTGTATATAGCTTTTGATCATGTGTGTAAATTTATAGGGTTGGGGAATCTATGGAGTGCATTTCTACTCATGTAGATACTACAGAGCTCTGAGGACTGCTTCCTCAGACCTTTTATTAAAACAGTACTTTCCACTTGGAGTTTTACCCTCTACTGGAGAATGGAACAGAGCCCTGTGATTTAGTTATGCAACATTACTCAGTTTAACTGGCACTTTATGTTCTCTCATGTTCAGAAGTGAATGGCAAAAGAATATTCCTCATCTGTCCGAGGACACAGACTGTACATTGTTAGGATATCATCTTGTTATGTCCCATTCAGCTCAGCCCCATTAAGCTTTTGGGCCTAGTATTGCTGCCTACTGCCAGGATTAATATCTCAGGAGTTTCCCCCTAGTTTATGATTACTTTTTTCGAATGAAATGATCATTTAGAAAGTTGGCTTCAGTTTATGAGCTGTTAAAGCTGTAGTAGATCTAATACTACAAAAGCATAAATGTTATCAGCATGCTACTCCCATTGCTTTTAATATGAACATCCATATTTCTTCCTAAGCCTTCATATATATGACTCCAGGTCCTATACTGTATAGGACTTGACCCCGTTATAAACTGAAACTTCTCCAGTGAGCACCAGCATTTCCTCTTTTATTATTTACACTTCCACATATGTATCTCTTCTCACTGTCGTATTTATTCTACAAGTGAGGTAAGGCAGCTTATCCTATCGTTATAAATTCCATATCAATGAACAAATGCCATGGAGTGGAAAAGGTTTTGTTGTTGCTCTTTATATGTATGGGGGAGAAGATGTGCTCAATATTCTTATGTTTGCTGATAAAACATGTCAGATCTGCCAGCTCTATAAATTAAGAGTGTATACTCTACAGGATAGATTTAGCAATTAGGAAACGCATACACACAGTAAGATCAGCAACTAATATTGATAGATTTTATAACTTATGATGAAATTCATGCTAGTTTAGATGTAATCTCTAGACATTGAAATGATTCATTACAATCACAATACTGTTGAATTAAATGGAAAACTGATGAGCAAATGAACATGGATTCCTGAGGTGTTTGATGGCTGGCCATGTGGTCTTCCAGGCTCTAACTCTTGACATACTCATGAAACTCACTATGGGTATTTTCCCTGGGTGCTACTTCTTCTGAACGATGCTTCTGTGTCATTAACAGACATAAATAAATGTTATACAATCCATGTTTCATTTCATACTTATATCATGAAACAGCAAGAAGAAGAGTGAAACACACAGTAGCTTTCAGTGGATAAACTCACCATGTGTTTATTATACATAAATATGCTATATAACTTCTATACATGGTTTTATTTTAATTTAAATGAATTTGCTTTAGAACCTACAATGAGAAGATTTTTAGTAGTGATTTAATTTTGACTTCTATTAAAAACAAAGGGTCCAATAGTCACCATAGTTTTTGAAACTCACTCCCAGGTCCCAGCTCACTGACTTTTAAAACCCTCTGTACGCAGTATAACACACCACACTTCCCATAACCTAATGCCTCTTCCTGGGCCAATTGTCTTGCTCTAGTTTTTTTGTTACAGTCTTACTCATGTATTCCTCATTATGGAAGCTATTGTTTTCATATGTTTCTTCTACTTCTTTGAAAACTAAATGGAAGGAATCTTTACCAACTCATTCGCTCTGTTTTGTCCAAGAGCTGGCTCAATGAACATCACTCCATATGCATATTTACATGTGTTTGATGGCTACCCTGTCCTTTCTAATAATCACTGTCCCTCAGGTTCATTCTGTGCTTATTTGCTGGACAGACCCTGAAAACTTTGGATTGGGCTAGGGAGATGGCTCAGTGGATAAAGCACTTACCATCCATGTAAGCGTGAGTGCCTAAGGCAAGATTCCCAGTACCCATGTAAAGCAAGACACTGTAGCAAGTGTCTATAATCCAAGCATGCTTATAGCAAGATGGGAAGTGAAGACAGGAGGATCCCCAGAAGCCTGGAGGCCAGCTAACCTGTGATTGCAGCAATGGACAGGACACCCTGATTTAAACAGGCTAGATGGTGAGGACAGACCAGTATCTGTTCTCTTCCCTGCACACATGCATTATGGCATGTGCATGGACAAACCTATAATTTTCCTCTGAGCTGACATTTTCAGATCTTGGTACAATGGGCTTAAGTAAGCAAATAGTTTTCAGGGAGAGACTACCATCCAATCCTTGTTGGCAGTGTCTAAACTTTTCTAATGAGAGCTGGCTGCTATTCTGAGCCAAGAGCCCTTTCTGCCTGTTTCCACTTTGCAGCCAAATCCTTAATCTTCATCATTCTCAAACTCCCATTTGTTTTCCAATTTTTCTCAGATTCCTGACATCAGCCAAATAAAGTAGTTCCATTTCCTGTCTATTTTAATATAATATTTTTATAGGATACTCATAGATATCAGATTTTTCTTCATCTTTGGTACCAGAAAAACCATTCTTTCTGCTTTCAATCAGTAGAGAAAAGGCCTGCTTCACTGGCTTTTGGTTGGGGGCAAGAGCAGTTCTCCCTATCACAGAGAGTTGATAGCCTAGAAAAGCATATGGATATGTATACACATTATTGTAATGAAGTTTTGATAACTGCAAGATGTGATGCATGTCAAGGAACTGAAGATTACAAAGTAGAAAGATGATCTCTGCTTAGGGGAATCAAGTGACTCCAAGGCCAGATAAAACACAGGGCAGAGGACATTTCAGTAAAGCCCACAGCATTTGCAAAGTTCTGGATTCATGAAATGCCCTGGCATGAAGAAGACTTGAAGTAATTCTATACTTCTGAATCATGTGCAATAGCTGGAAATGATAGGACTCATAACTGTGGAAATTGAAAGGGTGTTCAACAAGAAGAGAGATGGTAAAATTGGTTACCCATTTTCAAAAGTTAGAGTATAACCTAAGTAAAAGAGAATGAGAATAATCAGTAAATCTTCAAGCATTCTGAAATGAATAAGAAGGCATTTAAAGACAAAATTTTAAAAAATGGAAGGATTAATGGATTAATCATATTTCTATCCTGAAAGGAAGGGTTACAAGTAAGAGAAAAGGTAAGAAATCCGGAGATAGTTGTATACAATAATATAGTAACAGGAGATGTTGAATTTCTTACTCTGGAACATTGAGCTCTGTGCCCACTAACTGAAATGTTTTGAGCTGTGTATGTATAGTAAAGAGACCACAGATTGCATAGTAACATTCATGAACATCTCTAATATGTTCAGTACCATGCTACATGGAAAGGATATGACTTTTAGGAGTTGATAACTAATACAGAAAAGGCACGTTCTGAATTCTAGATTTAATGCTGTTAGACTTCAGAAAAAAGTCATATTAATGTATACATGAGATATGCTAGATGTATAGTATTTGCAGGAAGAGAAGGTATAGAATTTAAACTTAGGTGAATCATGGGAAGAAAAGAAGAAGAAAGGATCGTCTCTGACTTGTAGAAAAGGAGTTTCAGGGAGAACTTGCTCTGTTTAAAATCAACAGAGCATGTGGGAAAAAAAAATAAGAAAAGTTTTCCTAAACACAGATTATAGAGAACCCTCCTGCTTAGACAGGGGAGACTATGTGATGGAGTGCTGAATTGGAAGCCCTAAAGATTTCGTCCTTCATGGCCCTGGGTAGTGGGATAAAGGAAACTATGTTGCAGGAAGATTGGTCTCAGGAAGAAGTGCATATTGGATTAGAAGAATCCTACCAAGAAAATTTATGATCACTCTCTTTCCTTGTAATATTAGAATTCAAAATTCTCCCTTTTGGACTCTTTTTATCTCAACACTTACATTAACTGCTATAGATTTATTTATTTATATTGTGTCTGACTTGCTATGTATCCCTGACTGGCCTGTCACAAACTATGTAGCCCAGGTTATCTTCAAACTTATAACAATCCTCCTGCTTCTGCCCCCTGAATGCTGAGATTACAGGTGTATGTTAGCATATAAGGCTCGTTATAGCTTTTTTACAGGAAATTTTTGATTTGTTACCAAGTAGAATGGAAGAGCTATCGCTCCCCTGCAGAGATTGAGAGTACCAGAGTTTCATTTTCTGCTGTTGCACATGAAGATCTCACCACTAC
Source organism: Orientallactaga sibirica (assembly GCA_036365145.1). Lineage (NCBI taxonomy): Eukaryota > Metazoa > Chordata > Mammalia > Rodentia > Dipodidae > Orientallactaga > Orientallactaga sibirica. Next base: position 6,815,803 of record JAEOAD010000019.1, on the reverse strand, counting down.
GGGCAAGGACACTAAGACTTTTTCCTGGTTGGACTTGACATGTTTGTTTACTTTTTGGCTTGCTGATAAACTTTCATATTGAAGGAGGAAGAAATAAGATATATACAGTACTAAACACATTAGAAACAAATATTATGTATTTTCTTAGTAATAAAACAGATGATAACAAATCTCTGAACCATTAAAGACACTTGTGTATTATTGAGACTATCACCTTCTTGTTATTTCATCTTTGAGAATTAACGATGCAGGTAGGTATGTTAACTTCTACTACCCTCCTGTTCTAGCACATGTTTCTACTATAAACAACACTGCCTGGTTTCCCCAATCACACAAGAAGAGTAGGGTCTGCCTTTGAGTTCTACTTTTGAAATACTTTGTTTTTTATATCACTGCGTTCCAAGCTTCATTTAGTTGGTACTAAAGAACCCACTGTTGCTGTAATATGTACAATAAAATGATTCTAGTCATGCACACTGAATTCTTTGAGTAAATATGTATAGTGGAAAGAAATAACATATTAAGTCTGGTCCTGGTTTGAGGCCTGGCAAACAATAAAATACGCTATGAACTTCTAGTTTTGAAAAGAACATTCAATCATGGAAGTCCACACTTCATGGTGGCGTAGCCGTGACTGGCTGCTGTTGGATCGCTGACAAATCATTATGATGACACAATGCACATGTGCATTGCAAATCTGTGAATTGGGGAAGGGAAAGGAAGAGGGAGCAATTTAAGGAGGCAATTACTGTCAATTATACCCAAAAGGTTTAAAGCTCTATGTGGAAAATATTAATAAAACACCAGAGAGTCAAAACCTACAAAACTAACACTAAGTGCAAAATTCCCTTTAGTTCAGAAGTAGCAAACTGGCAGCCAGGTGGTCTGAATCTGGTTTACCCTGGGTATTTTAGAACTCCCCACACCTGACTGTCTTTAAGCCGAGCTTGTCCTCTGCTTTTCCAACCCCTTCTACTCTTATACACATTGTATTTGATGCATGCATTCAGTTTGTAATATAATCTTTTTAGTTTGAAATACAAGAAAATTTAAATACATGAGCGTATAATGTCCCAAATCATTCCTTTTCCCACTTAGACTTCATGTGTTTTTATATATGGACAAAAGTTTTTTAGATATTTTATTTATTTATTTGCAGACAGAGACAGACAGAGAAAAGAGAGAACAAGAGAGATAGAATGAGGATGGGCAAGCCAGGGTCTCCAACCACTGCACATGAACTGCAGATGTTTGCACCACATGGGTTCTGGGGAATAAGAACCGTATCATGAGGTTTTGCAGGCAAGTGCCTTACCTAATCTCAGAAGCCCCTGGGGGAAAAAGTAGTTTTATTGTTGAATTTATCCATGTGCTTTATACTTCTGTTAAACTGTTAACATTTTGTATATTTTGAGTAGAAATCTTTTGACATTTTCATATTTGTGACATTTGGAGCATATGCATCTCACATAACTCTCCTTTGTTCCCCTCAATCTCTCATGTACTACTTCTGCTTATCACTGGTGGTTATTTCATGAAAGAGAATAACTCCGTGTTGCCGTCAGGTTCTCATTGCTGGCAGAAGTCACCCAACCAAGAGCAACTTTTAGGAAAAAGGTGTTTACTTTGGCTTACAGACTTGAAGGGGAAGCTCCATGATGGCAGGGAAAGTGACGACATGAGCAAAGGATGGACATCCTCTGGTCATCATAAGGTAGATGGTAGCAACAGGAGAGTGTGCCAAACACTGTCACGGGGAAACTGTCTATAATACTCGTAAGCCCACCCCAACAATACTCTGGTTCTAGGAGGGGTTAATTCCCAAATCTCCATCAACTGGGAACCTAGCACTCAGAACACTTAAGTTTAAACAGGACGCCTGAATCAAACCACCACATTCCGTCCCTGGCCTCCATAAACTAATAATCATCCCTGATGTAAAATTCAATAATTCAGTCCAACCTTTAAAAGTCCCATATTGGGCTGGAGAGATGGCTTAGTGGTTAAGCACTTGCCTGTGAAGCTTAAGGGACCTGGTTTGAGGCTCAATTCCCCAATACCCACGTAAGCTAGATGCACAAGGTGGTGCATGTTTCTGGAGTTTGTTTACAGTGGCTGGAGACCCTGGTGAGCCCATTCTCTCTCTCCCTCTTTCTCTCTCTGTTTGTTGCTATCAAATAAATAAAATAAACAAATAAAGTCCCCACATTTTTTATTAATCCTAATGATGTTCAAACAAATCCATAATCCAAGGACTTTTAGTTGAGCCATAATACCAAAAAAAAAAAAAAACCCCAAAACCCATAATGGCAGAGAATAAATATTCATACTGCAAAAGATGGCACTGGGAATAGCAAAGAAATATTCAACCATTACAAGATTTAAAACCACCAGGACAAACATCAAACTCTGTAGTTCCAACTCCAACAACTCTAGTCAATGACAAGCCTCCAAGTCTGATAATTCTAACCAGCAACAAGTCTCTGGAGTTCCAATTCCACCCCTCCAGCTAGGCTCCTCACAGTCCTGGAAAACTTCATCTAGAGCTGGCAGCTTTCCTTAGTAGCCACTGCATGGTCCTGGCATCTCCACTGGGTCTCCACTGCAACCCATGGTTCATCTTCATGGCTCCATTGTGTCTCCATGCAGGTATCCGGCAAACCTGCTACACACTGCCCATAGCTGTTTCCAAAACACATGAGCATGCTGCAAATTCAATGACCCTCTCTTTCCTGCATTTCTTATACTCCATAATACCAGGTAGGGTGTCAATTTGTTAATCCTGTGGGGAATAAAGCACACTTTGAAGAACAGTATACTCTTTGTGCATTCAGGCCCCTTCAAAAGATGCTACATTCTTCCTGATGTCCCAATGCAGGTCAGCTGGCCCAATCTCAATGGTTGTAATCTCCCATATAATTACAATTAGACAGGCAGAAGTTTTGGCCCAAAGATTTCATTTTTTTCTGTGCCATATCCCTCTGCTCACATAAGTTTGTCTCTATGTAAAGCAACCCTGTACAAGTTCTCAGGACACAGGCATAACAGCAAGCCTCTCACACAAACTGCTTCTAGCCCAGTCCAGGCAAAGTTCTTTTTCACCCTCACAAACCAAACCTCACAGTCCATAGTTCTTACTGCATTCAAAGCTTGCAACTCTGACCAGAATAGAACATCAAGGTGTATTTATAGCACTGCAAGGTATCTCTTAGTCCAAGGTTTCATGTCCTTCCACATTCCTCTTGAAAATCAACTCCAAAAGGCCAAAGCCACACAGTCAGGTGTCTAGCAGCAAATGACACTCCTTGATACCAACTTTATGTTACAGTCAGGTTCCCATTGCTGGCAGAAATCACCTGATCATGAGCACCTTTGAGGAATAAAAGGGTTTATTTTGGCTTACCAACTTGAGGGAAAGCCTCATGATGTCAGTGGGAAATGATGGTGTGAGCAGAGGGTAGACATCACTCCCTGGCCAACAAAAGGTGGACAATAGCAACAGGAGAGTGGGCCAACCACTGGCATATAGAGACTGACTATAATACCCATAAGCCCTCTCCCAGCAAAATCTGCCTCCAGGAGGTGTTAATCCTCAAATCTCCATCAGCTGGGAACCTAGCATTCAGATCACCTAAGTTTATGGGGGACACCTGACTCAAACTATCCCACTCCCCTTCCCAGGAAACCTTTAACTGTCACTGGCTCATTGGGGGGGGGGTGTCCTCTCAATCCCTTCCTGTATCTATAATAGAATGTGGACTAGCCCTATCGTGTGCAGGGAACCACATCAACTAGAGAAGTAGGAGGAGTCCTATGGAACTCTCGTGTCTATACATGACAAGATCATTGCATTCCTAAACTCAGATTTTAGGAAATAGTATAGTATCATAAAAGAAAGTTGAAAGCAAAATATTTGAACTGAGTGATTAATCTCATCTTTAAGAAATAAGAGTACAATAATGCCACCAGCTATACTTACTTATACATGGGCTGATCACTGGTTGAATGTGGATTTTAAACAAGATGTACCCTGATGGTAGTTTTACCTCTATGGTTCAATAGTTATCAATGATTTTGTTTCAAAAATAAGTTAGGGTCCATCTGTGGGTGCCATCATGGTGAATACTGCCAGTCAAGTGCTTTTAGGATCCAGTCTCACCATCCTGTCCCAGCTGCTTATGTACGTGAAAGTGATGATACAGGTGAGTTATGAGCTTTTTACACCAACAACAGGACAAAACACATTTGGGAGGCAAATATGTCGGCCTCTTGTTCTCTTTTGTTATGCTCAGCCCATTAGAAGCATTGATGGGAGGCATAAATTGTTCACATACTTAACTTCACAACTGTGCTCAGGAGTCCCTGGAACTTCAGTCCATATGCTACAGTTTTACAGCATTACCAGGAATACAATAAACCCGAGGAGTCAGGAGGACCTGGAAATGGAAAAAAAAAAAAAAAAAAGGTTGGCTGAATTGTCAAAGAGACAACTGAAGAGCAAATTGCTCATTTTGTTGCTACATTTATCACTCACCCCTACCGGGGAATCATGCTGAGATTAAAGGTAATATTCATCATCTAAGTACTGTGGACTTTGTGACTCTATAGTGGCCATCTACTGGGAAGAAGGAATTCCAGGATTTATGCAAGGCTAATTCCTGCCTCCTACATGACATCATCTCTTTGTGACTTGTAACTCACTGGCCAATCTCATCAAATACCTATGAACTGAGCAGTGGGGTTTCCACTATGAATGAATGGAAGTTACTCCAAAGCTGTTGCAGGATGTTTTGCCAGTATGGTGACATATCCCTTTCTGCTTGAATCTAATCTTTTGGCTGTCACCAACTTTGGGCTTGTTCATAGTTCCTGTGTTTACTCCCCAATATATACTTCTTGGAGAGATTATTAGAGTCTTCTACAAAAAGAAATTATGAGCCAAGAAAATAGATTGTTTTTTTTTTTTTTTTTTCCAGAAGATTCTCTTTGGAGATTACTGTTGTAACCTGAAAATGTTAATTAGAAGTTGCTTGGAAGTGACAGTTAAATTGCTATAGGCCCAAAATGCATAGAGTTATGGAAGAGAACATTGATTTCTACATGTTGTGGCTTGTTTTTATATAATCATTTAATTTTGGGAAAATGAAAAAAAAAAATACTTTCTTGAATTATTTAATTTTATACAGTCCAACAATATTTACAATTAATTTTGGTAACCCCATGTCTGCCACCTTTAAAGATGTCATTTCCAGATGTCAGCAACTCTCAAATTTGACTGCACACAGGTCACTGGAGGAGCCTGCAAAAGCACTGGTGGCTCAGTTAAACCCAGTCATTCTGAGTCATTTGCAGTGGCAATGGCCTGGGCTCTGAATGTTATGATTTTGTTTAAAACTCCTTAGTTGATTTTAATGAGAAAAGATTGAGAATAATAAGTTATATGTAGTCAGTAGATCCATTCTGAAATATTTAGCCTTACTTTACTGCATCTTGCGGTAAAGCATATACAAAAGATACCACTGGTTATTTCACTTTTTACATCAGTGGTTTCCTGACTGTGGTATTCTTAGTATCACTTAGTTTTGGAGTTTGACTAATGGTCCCACAAAGATTTGCTAAGCTCCAATATTTTATACTTTACATGACAAAGAGACTGTGAATGTGTGATGAAGTTAAAAGTCTTGACATGAGGACATTTTCCTGGTTTATCCAGGAGTGCTTAAAACAAGAATAGGATCCTAAACAAAGAGAGACCATGGAGTTCCAATGCAGGAGAAGATGTGACAGGTTCAGAATCAAGAGGAGAAAAGGCCACTGGCTTTAAAGATGGTGAAAATGACTCTAACACAACAAATATAGATGGCCTCAAGTAACTAGTGAGGGGCTGAGGAGATGACTTAGTATTTAAGAGTGCTTGCTGCTTTAATGTGAGTGTCTCTTGAGCCAGTGAATGCCAAGTACAATTCCTTAGAACCCACATTAAAGCTTGGCATGGCCATTCTTGTCTGTAACTCCCGTACATGAGGAAAGGTGGGCAGAGACCAGGGAATCTCTAGGGCTTGCTGATAGATAGTAGCTCAACACTGAGGGAAAAGACTCCATCTCAAGGAAATGCACAATCAAGCAATAAGAGAAAGACATCTGACATTCACCTCTGGCCTGTGCATGCACATGCAGGGGGTGTGCACCTGCACACACACACATGTGCATATTACATACAATATACCCATCACATCATACACATACCATAGTGTGCTCACATGCACACACACACACACACACACACACACACACACACACAGAGGGAGAGAGAAAGAGAGCTAGAAAGAAGAGTATATGATCTCCTCACTGAAGTATCTAGAAGGCTTTACATTGATTTTAAACATATTATCAGACTTCTTTTTTTTTTGGAGAGAGACACAGAGAGAGGCAGAGAGAGAGGGAGAAGAAGACAGATAGAGATGGGCGCGCCAGCGGCCTCTCAGCTGCTCAGAACGAAATGCAGATGTGTGAGCCCCCTTGTGGTCAAGTGCGGCATTGCGCTCTTGCATCACTTTGGCTAAACATGGGACCTGGAGATTGGAACCGGTATTCTTAGGCTTAGGAGGCAGGCGCCTTAACCGCTAAGCCATCTATCCAGCCCCCATTTCAGACTTTTAACCTCCAAGTAGCAAAGTAAGAAGCTCATGGTTTTTAAAGCCACTAAGTGTATCTTAACATGTTATAACAGTGGTAGGAAATCTAGGAATTTATCTAGGAATATATGAAAAGGCAAATTAGCATGTCATCCTTGGATATTCCATATCAGGTTATCTGGGGCTGGGGCCCAGCAGTGAATGCTTTCATGAGATTGTTAGGCAATTCTAGTACACAGCAAAATAAAGAACTTTTTTTAGATGATAGTTGTTATCTTGTCATTACTTTCCCACAAAATGTACAATTACAATTATTTTGAAACGGGGGAATATATCCAATTTATCCTGATTATAAAAGGTTTTATATCATGAAAACGATCATGAATATTCCTATGAAGAGAAAATTTAATATGAAGATCAATGGTAAGAAACTTTCTCAACATCTAGAATGACTCTTGGGTTTGTAAAAATGCCTGTTCTAAGATGGTTAAGATGCTTAGTTAGAAATTACAGACTTCAGCTTCACAGGTCATTATTGAGTGAGCACATAATTGCTGATGTTATTAGACATTCCTTTTGGCTATACCAGGGTCTGAAGAAGAGGCCCAGTAATGTAAGGATTCCAAACTGTGTATTAGTATTGTATTGTATAATAGTAAATATTATACTTATTTATTTATGAGAGAATGAAGGAGGGAGGGAGAAAGACAGACAGAGAGAGAGAGAGAGAGAGAGAGAGATTACAAGCTAGGACCTGTTGCTACTGCAAAAGAACTTCAGACACATGAGACACTTTGTGTCTGGTTATACATGGGTACAGGGAATGAAACCCAGGTCATCAGACTTTGCAAGTAAGTGGTATTAACTGCTGAGACACCTCTCCAGCACCCCTTTATGAGTTCCTATGCTAATTGCATGAAAACTTTAATTTGACTATGGAAGTGGAACAAATAGCACATATTTACATGCTTTCAACAGACATGTATTTTCAGGGAGTGAAGGTGAGAGAAAAAAATTTTAGTACAATGTCTGCAGTTTTAAAAGACATGGATTGACTACTGAGTGGAAACTCTGAAACCCCAGTAGATATGAAAATATTCTGCTTTCTTTGATTCCCTGAATGAAAACTTTAAGCAGTCCCACATATATCCCCTAAAGTCTATTTAACCCTATTTTTTTCTGCTAAAACTCACTGTGCAAGAGGCTTGACAACTCAGCACCTTTCTGTGGGAAGCAGCATATATTTCTGATCCATATCCTCAAGGTTTCTGATGTACTGAATGACAGCTTTCCACTTTGACATTGAGTGGTGACTAGGTTAGCTACTGTAATATCACCACTCCTCTAGCCCTTAAAGCTGTCTCCCTATGAACTTTTCATTTGACCCATCTGGGGACTCTACATTTGTCACTTGTACCTAAGAACAATCTTCTAAAAATATTGAAGTCACTTCTACTGTTATTTATAGCATGATCTGTAATTTCTTCGTCAAACTACTTAACTGTGTTTTATCATACTTTTAAAAATATGGTACGAGTGTCTAAAGTTCAAAGAAGTATAACAATCAGTTGAAAAATACTCAGCAGACAAGTAATCATGCACTCTGGTGTCACCTGACGTGCAGTGAACAAGCTGATGAATGAGTCAGGATTTAAATGGTAATTATCATTCATCATTATAATAGACTTATTAATTCATAAATTCTTCGTAAGCCAATTTTCCATAAAAAGGTTAATAATAAAAGTGGAAAAGAAAAAAATAGCCGAAATGTGATAAAAAATGTAAGCGCTAAAATATCTTTACTGCCATATATCCCTCCTAATTATCCAGTAGTTTTATATTAAAATATTTCTTAATACTAGACTATATTTTCCCAGTATTTTGCAAGAACCAACAGTATCCTTTGATTATTCACTCATTCACCTTCTATGTGAACAAATATAAATACCACAATGAAAATGAAATATTTGAATGCTGTAAACTAATACAAAACCAGATACACAGACACTGTTTCAATCCGTGACTCTTATTTATAGTAAATCTAAAATTTTGCATTTGAAGGTATTTAATGGACTAAGTATGGCATTTGGCATAATAGCTGTGTACACATATCTGTCATAGATATAAGTGGAGGACAGTGACAAATGAGACCAAACATGAGCATGATTAAGTCTTCCCTCACTTGAAAATAACCAATCAACCACAATGAAATCAATTTCCACAACACCAACAAAAGGGTATTTTAATTGACCTTGTATTCCCTATAATCACTATGAAAGGGAGTGCAATGCCTAGCAAACTGCACAAGAAAAACAAAGCAGAACAAAACAAAAAAATAATCTGTTTTTAAACACTGTTGAAATGCAACAACTTCTAAGAAGTCAGATAGAATCTTTTAAAATTAATTTATTTTTTAAAGCATACCTAAACCATCATTTTAAATTGTTACTGTTGATAATAACCAAGGAAATGGGATGAATTGTTTGCATAAACTTTGTAATCAGCTTGAAATATGAACTATAAAATATCATGATTCACAATTGTTACTATTTCTTTTATTATACTCAACGCTGTCCTAAAGGAGAGTCATGGTGAGAACTGGGTCCAACAGAAAAAAAAAGTAATAAAAGTAATCAAAATCCTTAAGTTTCATCAACTAGAGTCAGACATAAAATGTATCCAGTTTTGAGGGGAGTTGTGAATCAAGTAATATATTTTTCTTTCGAGTTTGATATAGAAATCATATTATAAAACTGATAGGATAAACATTATATAATATTGCACCTATAGACACATGCATATATTGCACAGGATTTCAAATAACAGAATAAGTATGAATTTTAAATTTCCCATTATACAAAGTGAAGTTTAATAATAAGGATAGATCAAAATCTCCTGGCTATAGAAAGGTATGTGCTGTTAACCTCAGGAATGACTTTTTTTTTTTTTTGATTTTGCAAGGTAGGGTCTCACTCTGGTCCAGGCTGACCTGGAATTAACTATGTAGTCTCAGGGTGGCCTTGAACTCACAGCGATCCTCCTACCTCTGCCTCCCGAGTGCTGGGATTAAAGGTGTGCACTACCACACCTGGCAGGAATGAAGTTTTGTTTAAAGAATAGATGTATAATTTGGCCCTCATTGCCTGACAAATGTTTGGAAAATACAGTTTCTAAGGTTTCACACACTTTGGGAAGGAAAGGAGGCAACAGCTAATAAAAATTGATAATAGCCAAAAACAGTAAGGAAGCAAAGAGCCTGAGTGATAGGTTGACAGAAGGACTTTTCTGCTATCTGTATTGGAAACTGTGTTGTAGGTGAGCACTCCCCATCTACCTACTAGGCCCTCATGTTTATGCTTCTAAAATCCAATGATGGGATGACATATAAGACTGAAGAAGGAATTTTATTAATAATCAGAATTCTTAGAAGATATGTAAAACTTTAATGCTATACTATGGTAGATAAATTTAATAGGTGATTTGTACCTTTTCCAGATATCTTTCATTATTCTTTACCAACAAGGACTTACGTTTTAAAGGAAGTGTACTGTGTATGAGACAGAAAACCAAATGGTCACCCCAAATGAATTCATCCATAAATTTGTTCATTTATAAAAATCAGTCTATATGTCAAAAGACTATTGTTTATGTTTCATAACAAACTTGCTTAAGTAGCAAGTTCTTTAAAAAATTATTGATAATACTGCTGTTAAGTTTTTTAATAGGAAAAAGTGCATTAAACTTGACAGTGGCTATTCTCCAGCCTTCATCCATAGCAGTCTGCATAGCTTTTACTATTATGCCACAGATTAGAAAATCTGCATCAGTTCTAAGATACCATACCAAGAAATACTGGCCTATGATAAACAAACGTCACATGAGAATTAGACACCCTTTATAGAGTATTACGATATGAATTAATTTTTGTTGTCATTGATGTTATTTTATTAAGATGTAGTGAAATTGGCTTTGAACTTTTGATTTTTCTGCTTCCACCTCCAGAATGCTGGGATCATAGGCATGTGACACCATGCCCGAGCAATGGGCCATCCCTTATTAAAATTGATGGATACATGTTTATCAAAAAGATAACTTCCATTACGAAAGTGATTTTGGTTTCATGAGCACTCTACAGATCTCTGATACCATCCTGACATGGAAAGTTCATCTGTGTGATACAGAAGATTAATTGTCAGTATTGGCATTAGGATGGTACTGCACCCATCCTTACTCTTAACAGGTTTACCACATGCTTTTTTGGGGAAATATAAACATAACATTCATTTATTTTAATTTTTTAAATGAGATTTTACTGTTTAAGGTTATACTCTTATAGCCTCTCTCCCCCACACCCACTCCAATGAGAGACATCCTCAGTGGTATTGGTATTCAAGGTTTTGATTTTTTTTGGGGTGGGGAGAATGTGCCTCAGGTTTAAATGTGAAGTTTTCATTGTTCTATGCAACCGCCAGTCTTGGATACATACTTAAAATTTTTTTATTAGTTATGGACATACTCAGTATGTAAATAGCACATGTTGATACCATCCTTTCCCTCATCCCTGCTCCCCCTCCAAAGGGACCCTCCTCACTGGGGATGCAGGTCATCCCCATGGGGATTGTGGGTCGTGTATTGTGGAGGCAGAAGTGCACACTAATAATCTCATTTATTTGCTAATCGGTTTTAGAAAAAGAGTTTGGTGGTGTTTCGTTTGGCTTTGTTTCGTTCTCTTTGTGCAAGGCTCACAGAAGCACTGAGTAAGAGAGGCTTTGACATCCTGCATGGTATGCAAAGTCCCTGGGATTCTGAGCTCCATCCAAAGACCTTAATAATACATCATCATGATGACATGTTGGGAGGCAAAGAGTAAAGATGGCATGCCATGATCACCTACAGGAACCATCAAATTTCTTCCAGCTGCAACTCATTCTTTGTTTCTCCAATTTTTCTAACGTTCTCTCTCTCTCTCTCTCGCTCTCTCTCTGTCTCTCTCTCTCTCACACACACACACAGCTCTGAAAAACTGGCAAAAGAATCAGATGGGTTTATTTGTATGACCTCGTGGTTTTACTCTATTCAATATTTGAGGGGAAATACCAACTCTCATGCTGATTTATTTCATTAAATGTATTTCTTTAAATATACATGTTCTGAAACACGAGAACTCTGTATTTATCTAGCTAGTCCATTTAGTGCAAAAGATACCTAATCTCCTAGCGCTTAACAGCCAGGCACCCCATCAGGCTCCTTGGGAAAATACATGCATGCTTACTGTGGTAACAATGAAAGACTGTTTAGATTCCTTCTCGTCTAGCACTGCACATGAAATTCAAGCTAACTCTTGGACCATATAGCCTCCAAGCTTTTTCACTCTAGGTTATTTCTCTCTATTTCATCCTGCCTTTATGGTGTATATGAATAAGTGAAATCACAATTCCCACTTGCCCCATTGGATTTTGACTATCTACCTGGGACATCAAATTCATGGGAAGGAAGATAACAGAGTCCTAGGAGAGAGGAGGCCTCAGATTGGATAGGAATGTGCAAATTCTTCCCAGCTCGGTTTGCTTGCATCACTCTCCTCTTAGCCTAGATTGTGAACACATTTTACAGACTACGACAGCATTTAGAGGAACTAACATCCCCACAACTATGCATAATTATATTATACTTATGTCTTATGAACAAAATAGTTAAATGTTTCCATATAAGGAGCCACTCATTTCATCTCTTTATGTCATCACAGCACAACAGCACATAGCCTTTTTTTTTTTTTTTAATTTTCTTTGTTGGACACATGCATCCACTCATCCACAGCAAAACCCAGAAAAGCAAACTTTACTATATAAAATCTTACCAGTGAGAACACAGCATTTAAAATAAAATTTTACATATTGTGTGTTTTTAATAAGGTGTGATCTGACATTAAACTATTTTTATTCAAATATGCTTAAATTATGAACTCCATGAAAAAAGTTTTCCTTTATGTTCAATGCCATATCCCAATGTATGTACCTAGCATAGTAGACACACATTGAATATGTGCTAAATAAATTAGAAAAATACCACTGATATTTAAATGGTATTTGACTTAAAAAAGATCATTAGTATTTTCAAAATACTCATGATTTATGATTTATTGTTCATAGAGAGTAAAACTTTTTATTTAAATGGAAAACAAGTTTTTAAAAATATTTAGTTATATTAATTTATTTGACAGAGAAAGAGGGAGAAAGAGAGAGAGAGAGAGAGAGAGAGAGAGAGAGAGAGAGGAGAGAGAATGAGAGCACCAAGCCCTCCAGCCACTGCAAATGAACTCCAGATGCATGTGCCCCCTTGGCATCAAGCTAACATGGGTCCTGGGGAATTGAACCTGCATCCTTTGGCTTTTCAGGCAAATGCCTTAACCTCTAAGCAATCCCTCCAGCCCCTACATGGAATACAAGTTGGTTTTTGTTTTGTTTTGTTTTGTTTTGTTTTGTTTTGTTTTGTTTTTTTTTTTAGAGAGAGAGTCAGAGAGAGAGAGAGAGACAGATAGAGTAGGCATACCAGTAGCCTCTCAGCCACTATGAACAAACTCCAGATGTGTGTGTCTTCTTGTGGGCAAGCGAGGCATTGCGTCCTTGTGTCTGGCTACACATTGGACCTGGAGAATGGAATGGGCGTTCTTAGGCTTAGCAGGCAGGTGCCTTAACTGCTAAGCCATCTCTTCAGCCTGGAATACAAGTTTTTATGAGGAGTTATGAGAATCTTTGAGACATGATCATTTTGTAATTTTATATTTGAGAAATAGGAATCCACAGAATTTCTGTTTGTAGAAAGTTTTATTTTTATCTTTATTTTTTGCATTTGGCATACACAAGAGCAGCTATACCATGTATACATGAGTTGAAATGCCTCCATGGAAGCTTGTAAGGAAGAGCATACTGAATTCTTCATGCAACCCTCCACGCCTCCCCCGCCCCCACAGAGTAGCTCTATAGGATTCCATTTATCAAGAATTCATTGAACTTCCAAACTGCCTATAAATAAGGGTTAGTGTCTATCCCAGCAAAGGGCTTCCAGCATTGTGTGAGTAAAAGGCACTGTGATTACTCAGCACCTCTGATATGCTGAATATCACATATTTCAAATAACATTCTTATTTTCCTACTAAGCTTTGATAGGAAACCAATCCTTTTTCTTCCCAAAGATTTCAGAAGAACTGAAAAATTATCCCTCTCACAGTGCAAGTTATTCAAATGTTTGCAGAAAATGAGCAAATGGATATAGAGTGTAATAGGCATCAGTGGCACAGAACTGGAGGGGGGATGAATTCAGTAGCACTTCACAAAGAGCCATCATACTTTAGAGTAGAATCAGAAAACAGAGACAAGAGATTAGCAAGTTGGCTGTAAGCTAGTTGGTAAGGAATATATGGAGAACAAAACAGCTTATCTACATGAGAAAGGGAAGGAGACAGAAGAAAGGCAAGGGTCAGAGAAATAAACCTACCTCCTGGGCTTGCCTTTGTGGGTATCCAGATAGGCAAATATAGGCATCTAAGCATGAAGCAGACACCGGTGTGAATAAACATGCATGTCAGTCAAAGACATTTATGAAAGGTATTAATCTAATGGGTAAGCTGGCATAGTGGATTTAGGAAATACAAAACCATTGAAGTAAAATGATCGGTTTGGTCAATATAGTCATTCCATGTAGAATGATGCCAGAATCAGAAAGAAGGATAAGCAATTTTTCCTTTGATTTCTTCTTTTTAATCCCTGAACTTTTGAGTATCTAACTTTTTCTATCACTTTTTTTTATCTATTCCCTTTGGATCATGATTTCTGGTGTCTGGACCTCAACTCTACTTTACATGGACTATTTTCAGATTTTCTACAGCTCATTGTCCTCTCTATCTCTCTCTGACATACACACACACACACACACACACACACACACACACACACACACCCTACCCTACCAACACTCTGGGCCTTGAAGGCTTGGCTTGTCTCAAGTGGGGAGATCTTCTCCAACCTCCACTGTAACAAACAACCTTCATCTGAACCACAGTGTTAACAGTGAGCTAAGCACTTCTTATGCAGAAATATTTACATGAATCTATGACGTTGAGCAAGAGGACACTGAGCTAGAGGCAAGGAAGAACTGAAGTACTAGACAGATAGAATGAAGCAAACTACTGTTTTGTAGCTTGGACCAACTCTGATAGAGCCATTCAGTGGTGTCACTCAAGGGATGATTGTGAAGTCACACTCACTAGTCATGCTGTGGGTCCTCATCAGCTCCATCACATGGTTTGCTGAGGCTACTGATGATGACTTGTTTGTCACTAAGGTAAGGTCATTTGACTCCTCATTTGAGGAACACACACATATACCACACACACACACACACACACACACACACACACACACACACACACACAAGATAGCATAGTACATAATGAAGAAAATAGCTGGGCTTGGTGGCACACGCCTTTAATCCCAGCACTTGGGAGGCAGAGGTAGGGGGATCACCATGAGTTAAAGGCCATCCTGAGAATACAGGGTGAATTCCAGGTCAGCCTGAGCTAGAGCGAGTCTCTACCTTGAAAAACAAAATAAATAAATAATAATAATAATAAATAAATAAATAAATAAATAAATAATGGAAACTATCTAGAAAGCCAAAAGAAAAATCCACAAAACAAATTAAAAAGACATGCAGATAAATGATTGATAGATTAGATTGATGATAGGTAGATAGATAGATAGATAGATAGATAGATAGATAGATAGATAGATGATAGACAGATAGATAATAGATAATAGCAAGGAGACCAACATCAGAGAATAAATCAACCACTAGTCACGATGCAAAGAGACCTCATAGTAAGCTTACTTACGCACAAATCAGAAAAGAGATGCCAATAGATGAGTGAAATACTGGCTTAGCTATTCCTAACAAGAGAATTACTGTAAATTCCTTAGAAAAGGTATATTATTAACAAATACTAAATGAACACTTATAAAATTATTAATTCACATATAACAATCTGGCCAATGTTTTATTGGTTTATTCATACAGTGATGAAATTATTCATGAAGAACATCCTTAGATTTAAGGCCAATTTAATCTCCCTGCACAGATGTTGAGAGGGCTTTCATTATTTGGACAGTACATCAGTACCTCAAATTATTCCATTTGTCCTCTTTTAGCTTTTTTAGATTCTCCACTTTTGGGTAAAAGAAATAATTGTGATAGAGACAATGAGTACCTGACTGATACCTTCAAAGGTTTTTATAAACACATACAAATTATAAAGAAGTTTCTATGGGCATAAAATAAGTAAAATACAAATATAAATTATTATTTACCAAATTTCCACATAGACATTAGGAAGTGTTTATGAATCTATTCATTTTTCTCTTATTTCTTTGCATAGTAAGAAATGCTTTTAGCAGCCATGTTACCCATTTTATTAAATGAATGTGGATTCAATTAATAAACTATACTCTTAGCCTGTCAAATTCCTGTTTTCAAACAATTGGGTTCACTGAATAAGCTAACTTAATGGCTTACTAAGATGAAAACAGAATGGACATTCCCTCTAATCAAATATACATATGGACAGAATTTACCAAGTATGATTTTTTTCTCTGTGGAATACAAAAATATAACTAAGAACGTATTTTAAACACATCCACACAATGGAAGAAATCAAACTCAACGTGTGTGTTTAACCTCTTCAACTTTCTGAATGTTGGCTGTGGTGAAGATTGGGGATGGCAGTCAAGTAGCTAAGTTAGAAGTTTTCTCTTCACATGTTATTCTGTCCCTCCTCTCTTCAGAATCTAAATGGAACCAGATGATCCTTTCAGAGGCATCTAGCCACTATTTTCTTTCAAAAGACCTCAGGATGATTCCCCAGGACCCATGTAAGCCAGCTACACAAGGTGGCATATGCATCTGGAGTTCATTTCCATTGCCTGGAGGTTCTGATATGCCCATTCTCTCTCTTTCCCTCTCTCTCTCTCTTTCTGTGTGTGTGTGTGTGTGTGTGTGTGTGTGTGTGTGTGTGCCTCTTTCCCTCTCTCACTCTCTCAAATAACAGATTTTCTACTTGTACATAATACATCTTTTTGAAACACAACAGTTTTCTGTTTCTTTTAAAAGGAGTGACTGATAGAAATAACATATTTGACTTCTTTTATTTGCACCAAAAAATAAGGAAGATTATGTCTTATTCCTAATTACATTGATTCTTGTAATTATATTATAAGAAAGATTTTGTGAGACAGCATTTGTTTTATAGGAATTTGTACAATGTCATTGTTTCAGCTTTAATCATATTAGGTAGGAAATACATAAGGGACATTATCATCGCTTCTTCATAACTTCCCATTTGCACCTGGCTACCCTTTGACATCTTTTCTCCTTTCTTCAGAACCCTCCATTATTCAAAAATTTCATCCATAAGTCAATTAAACATAAGGGATTTACAAACTGTTACATGGAGGAATTAATTGCTTTGTTACTTGGTTTGAGAAAAACAAAGAATATTTAATAGAGTAACTTGTACCATGAAAACTTCAGTATTATGGGTCATGGATAGGGAATATTCTTGTTAAAGAAGTCTCCTTAACATTACAGTAAAGATAATACTCCTTTTATCATCAAGCAATTTACTAGTTTTGTGAATATACTTTTGTCACTAATATGTGCAAGTGATTTCTTATACATACTCTAATTGTTAGTATTCTCTAAACAAATATAATTATCCAATCCAAAAGAAGGCATATTCACATACCATATATATGTATAATTATAATTATATATACATATATGAAAACACACAAATATATATATATATATATATATATATATATATATATATATATATATATCATATACATATACTATTACATTATATTGCACCCCCACAAGAGATGCTTGGAAAAATGCCATTCTTATTCTTTCTAGAAGCAAGAAATGACAGCTATAATTTGTGAGGATTGACAAATGCAATGGCATTTAAACCAATGAGCAATCAGCATACTTGACAGCTATTTCTTAAGACTCAAATTTCCTATGAGACATGACAGCTTGGCAAACAATCACTAGTGAACCATGATCCTATAAAAGTACATTCATTATCACTGCAATTTTAGGTGATGTAGATACTCCTCCGACTATACTTGATAAGATGTGCAATGTTACATTAGAGAAAAATCTGTAAAACAACACCTAAACCTGTAAGTATGTGATAAAATTTTTTACAAATATAAATATTACTAAATATCAAACATCTTCTTCAGAATTACTAGAGACATTAAATCAATATGTAAAATGCCAACAAGCTGTTGTGAAGTTCAGCTCTACATTGTCAATTAGAATTCTCTAGAATATTCATGCTGGCACATGTTATAGTCTACCAAGTATGCCAACTTCTTGGCAACTAGTGAATTTATATCTAGAAAAATGCAGAATTTACTCAAGTTTGAAAGTTTCCCAACTATGACAAGAAAAGTGCATAGATTCTGAGGCATTGGCTTAAGATGTTCCACCCTTTCCCAGTAGAGTCCATCTTTAAATAAGATGTGTCAGTTAACAGGAAAGCAGTAAAGCAGGAATAAATAATCAAGTCACCACTTGAAAAATTCCTATACAAGTCATTTTCCCCTGAAGTCTCATTTCTGCTGGATTCTTATTTCTGATGTCCTTCTAAATTTCCTGCAACCAAAAATCATGGTTTGCCTATTAACAATTCCTCCTATTCTTGCATAAAATTAACCTTATTCCTGCCTATACCCTGAAAATTGGTATTCTTAGAAACATAGGTTCTTTCATATATTTACATGCTTTGTTAAAAATCTCTCTCATGCTGAAAATAATTATAGGTACTGGGATGCAAAGATGGAGGAGAAACGCTCCTTTCATCAATGAGTGTATTGTCTAGCCAAGAATATTTCTGCTAATTGTCTAAAGATATATTATTTGCAATGGAGGTACAATTTCTCATATTCTAGAGTACTTCCATACAGCAAAAAATAACTTTAAGAAATACTCTTTAATGAAAATAATTTTATATACTACATGAGAGTAGGGAAGTGGTTCAGATGAAGAGATAGATAAGAAAGGGAAGTTCTGGGGTTGAGGAGGTTGCTCAGTGTGTAAAGTGTTTGCCATGAAAGCAAAAAGATGTGAGTTCAAGTTTCCATTGTCCACATAAAAGCTGGACATAAAGTCCATTTGTAATCCCAATTATGGGAAGGTGGAGACCTGAGGATCCCTTAGGCTTGTTGGCTAGCTCATTTAGCTGACTTGGTAAGCTGTAGGTTCAGGGACAGACCATCTCAAAAAAAGAATTAAGATAGAAATAAATTGAAGATACCAAAAGACAACCTGGGCTGTAAACTCTTTGATATAGAGCTCTACAGTGATAAAAGGCTTTCACCACATTAAACTCATGTGTTTGTATTTGCACATTCCTTTGGATAGTCACAGTCTTTTAAAAAGTCTTTAAATATTTGGTATATTTTTGTCATGTCACTTTCAGTGATGCTAAAACACACAAGCCAAAGGGCTTTTGCTTATATTTAATCCCAAACTATACAGAGGGACTGTGTGCCTTGTGAGAGCAGACCTAATCACTAAAAAGGTGTGACATGATTTCAGAAACTAACTTCAAACTGTCTTTCACTAATAGGTACATCTCTTTCACAGAATCTAGGTTTTGCATCATTTCAGTCAATCAAATTGTTTTCAGTTATAGTTCTATATAGTCAGCTTTGCTGATTTGAGCTGTTTCTACTTTTATATTATTATGTGTTTTGCATTATTCTTAACTGGCCCAGTTCTTCTCAAAAATGATTCCCTTATTAGTTCTTTCCTTAATATTCCCCTCCTGGCTTGAAACTTTTTTATATGAGTAGCTGTTTATTATGATTTTTTTAAATAAAAACTTTACATAAAAATTTACTTAATTTTCTTCTAACATACTCTTCTGTCCATCTCCCCACTCCCTCTCCATACAATTCCACCTTTTCCCTACTATTCCGTCTTCTATATTGTTCTTTCTTCCTCCATCATCCATGACAACATGTTGGTGGGTCCAATGTTATTCAGGTCTTGTTTAAAGGTCATGACTATAACCGCTTTATGTCTGGCAGGCAACTTTCCAAAACACTCTTCCCCATCCTTTGGTTAATAATTCCTTTCATTAACTTTCTGCTGTAATCCCTAAGCCATTGGAATGTGTGATATCAATGTCTCTTTAAGTGCTGAATACTCAACTCTCACTTTGACTTAACATTTGATAACTTTTGAGTCTCCTCAGCAGTCAATGCTATATGAAAATTGAGTCTTTTCGCCAAAAAGTAAGAGCAACACTAATACATATTCATAAGTATTTAGACAGCAGTTTGGTGGGCATAATATGTGTATGTAACCAAACAACAGTATTAACTCCCCCCCCCCTGAGGTTTATGACTTTCTTAGCCATGGGCTTGTGACTAGGTTTTTAGTATTATGCATGTATTCTCGTCCATGAATCAGTCCTCAAATCTAATTAGATAACAGTTGCTTACCCTCATAACAGACATGATGCTATTGCATTATTGGGTGTATGTTGCCTACATGGCGGTTTGTATAGTTTGCAAGGTCCACTGCTGGTTAAAATCACTGATGACTTTTCTCCTCCAGCAGCCTTCATAGTACTTTCTAGCACTATAACTACTATCAGCAGTGTAGAGGCATCCAGCTCACTTCTAGCTTGATTTCTCAGTGATCAGCAACTGAAGCTTGTGGAGTTATTTAGCAACAGTGTCTTTCCATCTAGTTCTGCTGGGCAACCAACATCCTTAGAAGTACTCTGTATTGTTTGAGGGGGACCTCAGAGGCCTCACTGACCAACCTCTCACTGAGAAGTATTCCAGCCTGGCTGGAATTGTTCTGTGACGACTTATAGCTTCCAGGCATAGCATTTATATCTCCAAAGGGTAGTTTTGACCAAACTCTCACATATATATGTGTATGTGCCATATATATATATATATATATATATATATATATATATATATATATACACACACACACACACACACACACACACACACACACACATAGGGGTGGTTTGCTTCAGGTGTCCCCATAAACTTAGGTGTTCTGAATGCTAGGTTCCCAGCTGATGGAGATCTGGGAATTAATGCCTCTTGGAGGAGTTAAATTTTATATATATATATATATATAATTTCAATGAAGTAACAAGTAAGTAGGTTTCCATATAGTTTACTCATAACCTCTTTATTTTTTATTAACTCTCTTTGAACTCCTTCCTCTTTTCCATCCACCTCATTTTTCAGAACAGAAATATTTAACCAATTGATCTCCTGGAGAAGACAGAGTAAAGATATTTTATGCCACCATATGACAGCACCTTAAACACTAGCAAATTACTTCACTTTTTCTGGAAAGTTGCTATAGTTATCTTTTGAATCTGAAAGAAATCACCTTGAGTACATATTATCTCAGTCATTTGACCTCTTTTATCACATAGATACTAGACAGAAAATATTAGTGTGTTTGATTTACTCAAAGATGAATTATAAAGTTCAATACCAGCAAATGATTTTCTCCTATGTCTTGTAGATATGGTCTCTGTGCTCTTTCTCTCTCTCTCTCTCTTGCATTTGCTGCCTATGTATATATGTATGTATGCAGTCATCATTTCACATAGATTCATAACACTGTATAGATAGGTTAAATGATCTTCCTGTAAGGACATACACACATAGACATATTAAATAAATCCTACTATGTTATGGTATAAAGTGTTCTTTCAATACATTATATAATTCCAAGCTGAAAACTAAAGAATCACAACTCTTGTGGGATATAATGGTGATTAGAAACAAAATATATGGAAGGATTTTAAAATCCAGACTTTGAAAATGCATTTATTGGGGCTAGAAAGATGGCTTGGCAGTTAAGCTCTTGCCTGTGAAGCCTAAGGACCCGGGTTCAAGGCTTGATTCCCCAGTACCCACGTAAGCCAGACAAGGTAGCACATGTGTCTGGAGTTCGTTTGCAGTGGCTGGAGGCCCTGGTGCACCCATTCTCTCTCCCTCTCTCTCTCTCTCTCTCTCTCTCTCTCTCTGTGTTTTTGTCACTCACAAATAAATGAATTTAAAAAATGCATTTGTTGAGTATCCATTATACTTTTTGACTATCTGCCTTTCAGCATTTTATAGAAAGATATAAATACTTAAGTAAACCTAGATGTAAAACAGTAGAGGCAGAAAAAAGTTATTTTACTATGCACTGAGCCAAATCAAACTCTATTTTCAACTCAAAATCAAACCCAAATAATACTTAATTTTTTGGCTTAACCTATTTATTTAAAAATTAAGTTGAAATTGGCAGCAATTGTATGAGTGGCTAGTGCAGAAATCTTAGAACAATATTATTTCAACTAAGATTATCAAATACTTGGTAAGACTGAAAATCATTAGAGAAGATCATTTTCATTGTTATAATTTGTCATCTTGGGCTTATTTATTTGCCACTGAAAATGATTTTTTTCTTGGACTGGTATCTCAAGAAAAACTAGAAACAATTTTTGAAAAAAAATTATATTAGACAGGCATCCCCAGGTTTGCTAGGACACAACTGTACAGCAGAACCCAATATAATTGGAATTGGCAAATATTTCTAAAGAAATGAACTTTACAACTTAACGTTGACAGCCCCCCCCCTTTGAATATTGGATATCTTTGCTTAGGACTGAAATAGTTACATATGGTACCATACCAAAACACTCTCTTAAAAATATATTGCATCGAGGTTATGATGTTATAATTCAGAATTTTAAATGTGAGAGAGTGAGCTTTTAAACTTAATATCTCAGGGACGTTGGATCTTTTCCACCCCAAACTTGGCTTGTAATTTGTCCCCCCAGATTATTTTAATGGTTTAAATTAGTTATGGCTTTTCAAATTGTGAAGTATCCAATAATTTAGCTTTGACCAGAATTTATACAATTAGTTCTAATGAGCTCTCCTTAGTTTTAAAATTGGGTTTTGGTGTAAAAGAAGAAAATGTGGTTAGGTGACATTGCTCAGAGACATATATTTTAAGAAAGGAAGGTTCAGAGGCTTTAATATATGTAGGGGCAACTTATTTCTGTGAATAATATCCCTAAATGTATAATGAAAACCTGGAGATCAACAATTTGAAGATATGACCTCCTTTTTATCTGGCTTCATAAATAAAATAATGATATTTCCATGGCCATGCTAAGTTTCACAGTTAATCCTGGAGACATCTATCATTTGTAAATGGTGAGAAAAGGAGAGTTCAAATGATGGCATAAGCTTTCCAAATTCATCCAGAGGTTAGTCTTTAGAACTGTCTTGATTTAGGCTTTCCAAAAGCCTTTCGTGGCTGGTTGACAGTTTCCATTACACTTGCCCAGTATTAGTCATACCTGAGAGTTTTAAATTGACATTAAATAACTGCATGCAGTGGGGTATAATACCCATGTGCATTTCCTCAACCAACAAGTGTACTTGAGGGCTTTGAATGGAAAGGCTAAAAGGAGGCTATATATGGGGAACCAAAAATTCATAAATGGCTTCTAGTGGGTAATGATTTGATTTTCACTTGTGCTTTTGTGGTTAACTATGCTGTGAACATCTATTTCCTTTTTAGTTTATTTTATTTTTTAAACTTTATTTCTTTATTTGAGACAGAGTGAGGGAGAGTCAGAGAAAGAGTGAGAATGGGTACACCAGGGCCTTTAGCCACTGCAAACAAACTCCAGATACATGCACCACCATGTGCATCTGGCTTACGTGGGACCTGGAGAATCAAAATGGGGTCTTTAGGCTTCGCAGGCATGTGCCTTAACCACTAAGCCATCTCTCTAACCCTATTTCCTTTTTATTGATGATTCAAATTAACATTGTACAAATATAGGCAAGGAAGGATGGTCTTGGAAGGAAACAGGTAATAAAAAGTCATTTTTCCAAGTGTCCTTTTCTCTTATCTAGATATTCTCAACTTTGAAGAAATGTAGTAAGATCAAAGAAATAATTAAACTAAGCACAGCATGTTTTAAGGAGTGAATCTTAACAAATTCAAAGATGGCTTGAGTCTATAACCCAAGTCTACAAACTTTTAAGTTCAATTAAGATCAGAGTTAGATTAAATGAATTCTACAGTTTTCTTAGCAGTTCTGGAAAAAAGTGAAAATAGTACACTATGAACAGAGCTGCTGGCTATCACTATAATAAAAATTAGGCACAACACTGAATCTCAGCTTTTGATATGTCTGATCAAAGTTGATCAATTAGTATATAAATTCCTTTCTTGCCACAATATGAATGGCACAATACTGACTTTAAAGAATGTGATGTGGACAGGATAACATAAATGAGAGGAGTAAAAATGTTTAGAAATATTCAAATACATTTTTTTCAACTAAATATAATACTAGAAGTAAGAAAACTGAATTTAAAAGATGTACTAAGTTCATCTTCCTAGTTTCCAAAATCACAGAAAAAGACAAGCAAATGTGCTAGTGGAAAACAGTGGTCTCCAAGTCAATTTATAGAATTGAAGGCTTTTGAATTAATCAGTTAAAGCTATGGAAAAGAAGCTAGGTTCAGAGCCTCAAGGTTTTCCTGTCTCTTCCTCCCATATAATCTCAGTAGGAACAGCAAGTCAATTCAGGGAATTAGAAGCAGAAGGCAGTTGTGGATAAACAATCTAAGATATGGGGCACAGGGAAGAGTAGCGTAGCTGGATAACATGTGAGTGAGAATGGGGTTTTTGGATACACATTTTGCACAGTGCTCATGACTGTAAGATTATGTTAATTTCCCTAAGGAATCATCTTAATGTGTGCTCATTTGTACCACTCCATAGTATTTGTAGAGCAAGTATGTGCCCAGCACCAAGTGTACTGAGAAGCAAGGATGAAAAAGACAGAGTTCTCACTTCTCAGGAGTGTGCTGAAGAGTTGAATAGTACTGGATTGTATGTCCTTTGTTACAATGACAAATGCCAGCAGCCTATGACATAATTACAATCTGACAGAGAAACTGAGCATTATATAATCAAGCAATGTCGCGCAGTGCATACCCACTCCATGGTGCTCTGCTACTATGAAAAATTAGACTTACAAATACTCCTTACTAGCCTTTTTAAAAGATGAAATATGTCTACATAAAATAAAACTGAATTCATTCTAGACACTATTTTATGTATAATTAGGATGTGAAGATATTAGCCAATTTTTTTTTTAAATGAGTGTACCTGTGAACAACAATGTGCTCTATTTTTCAGGCTTAACTACTTAGCAGTAACATTTGTACATTAGCTAAATAACATCTCAAAGGGAGCTAGAGATAGAACCTTGATGTCTACTGATTGTACATGTGTGAGTTTGTGCTCTCAATGGATGGTCCTTAAAGAACTCCCTGCTGGAAGCTATTGTGCGTATTGTGAAAGGACTGTTGCTAAGTGCCAATTGAGCCAGTACTGTATACTTGCCATTTAGAAGGAAGATTTCATACCACTTGATTATGTTAAATAGAAATGTTTGAAATTTATACAGAATTACATCAAAATGGCACAGTAGTTATATGTCTAAAGAGCTACAACCACTCTATCCCATAACTAATGCCAATCCTTCAGCTTTAATGTGAGACTGTCAAAGAATGTGCAATATAGAAAGCTTTGGAATAGAGAGGCCATAAATATATATTGTAATAGAATCAAAATCCATGTTTTGATTGAAATACATCTGCATATATATAGTCTCAAATAACATAAATGAACCCATGGCTGAATTTTTAAGAAAATAAAGTCAGGTAGAAATCAATCATGTCAGCTTTACTGTACGTGTTAGAGACTAAAACATGCTCAGTGTTATATTTGGGCAATAATGATGTATCTTCCTTTTAATATATTCCTTTGAAAATTCATATTTTCAGAGAATTAGGTGAATTCTCACTATCAGTTAACTTAATCTGCTCCATAAACCAGTAGCATTTCCCACGGCTATGTTTTGAGGCTACTTCCTTGTGAAACCCACATGTCATAAATACAATAAGCTAACTTAATTCATTAAAAAAAAAAAATAACAACTTGCTGTGCTGGAGAGAAGGCTTAGCAGTTAAGGCACTTACATGTGAAGCGAGAGGACTCAGGTTCAATTCTCTGGGACCCATGTAAGCCATATGCACAAGGTAGTGCATGCGTCTGGAGTCAGTTTGCAATGGCTTAAGGCCCTGGCATGCCCATTCTCACTCTCTTTCTCTCTATCTGCCTCTTTCTCCCCCTCTCTGTCTCAGCAAATAAAATAAAATAGAAGTTTAAACCAAAAACTGTTAAGAAAGGACACTGAAACCTGTGAATATGATGCAGGATTTGGGGGTTCAAGAGGGGGTCCTTCAAACTTGTGAATCCCAATTTTAGTGTCTTACCCTATTTTTAACAAAGATTTGATGAAATGTAGTATATGATGATAACTTATGAATTGTTGAGTTTATTTAGGGAGATATCCTGTTTTGTGAGGTTCATTTTAGGGGAAATTGATACCTAGAAAAAGTCTGGGACAGTTCCACACATATGTGGAAAAGCAGATGAAGAGGCTCCATTCAAATAATAGACCATCCTCTCTGTCTGTCTGTCTGTCTCTCTCAAAAAAAAAAAAAAAAAAAAAAAAAAAAAGTCTGGAGAGATGGCTTGGTGGTTAAGGTGCCTGCCTGCCAAGCCTAAGAACCCTGGTTCCAATCTCCAAGTCTCACAGTTTAGCCACACGCAAAAAAAACAGTGACACAAGGGTGCAATGCCATGATTGCCCACAAGGGGGATCATGCATCTGGCCTTGGTTCACAGCAGCTGAGAGGCTGCTGGCATGCCCATTCTCTCTGTCTCTCTCAAAATGAAATAAATGAATGAATGAATGAATGAATAAAATAATAGGCCAAAGAGGATTAAGAATAGTGAAGGACTCAAAGAACAGAGATTAAGTCTTACATATATTCAAAGTGTAAGGGTGTCCCAGAGCATGACACCAAAGGCAAAAAGAAAAATACTAAAAGATAAGTATTCTTCCCTTCCCAGCTAGCCTGGTCACAGTCTGGCTGTGCAGGAGAGACAGACACACATGGATGTTCAGGCAAAAAGAAGAGAAGAGTGGGCAAGAGAGTAGATCAAAGCAGAAACCAGTAAATTCAGATGAGAAATGGGTAGTAAAGAGTTTCCCCCATGGCTACCCAAGTTTAGAGAAATTACACAGGGAGCAGGCCCAGAGTTTAGGGGAGATACACATGTGGTACATCTAGAGTGTGAAGGAAATACCACATGGAAGACTCAGGGATTAGAGAAAAGTCATACATGTAACTACAGTGAGAAGCTATCCCAAAGTATGAAGCAGAGGCCAGCAGACTCTACCCAGGCCAAGAAACAGTACTATGCTCTCTACCAAGGCTGAATGGGAGGAAAGGCAGACTTTCCTGTATCCAGGCAGAGCGAAGAGAAGCAGAGAAATAAAAAGCAACATGGACAAGTCTTTATAGTCAATTGAAAATGTATTCTTTGTCAGATTCAGGTATGTATGGGGAAGACCCAATCTGTTTGTAGATTCAAAGAGAAGACTCCAAAGGCTGCCATACCTAGGTAGTGGAAGGCTAGCCCATCTAGGTAGTGTGATAGACTGTGGGCAGCAGGGCCACTATAGATATTGTAGAAGAATCTAGATTAGACACAAGTTCTATTCCTTCCAAGGCAGAGTTGACACCTTCTGGTTCTCTGTGAGAGCTCCTGTCCCTAACGGGAACTGCCTAAAAGAAGCTAGTTTTCTCTTGAGCCTCCCATTCCATGCATCCTTTCTTCTTAGGACCCAATAAAGTAACAGGAAAGTGGATTAGAAAGGATGAAACTATGCTGTATATAGAAAAAAAATAGTAAAAAGAGAGGCTGTAAACAAGAAAGTTTGGTTAAAATTCTAAAAGATGGAATGTGAAGGGAAAAATGGAGAGGTGTCCCAATAATGTAAGGAGAAAAGTTAAACCTAGAATCAAGAACGTGTTTAATTATACTATACATGAATTATAACTCAGTAAAGCTGTTTATTCTTTTCTGTGGAAACAAGAGAACATTGTGGGTAATGAGACTGCCATCAGGTTACAGAACCATCAGGGCTCCTTGTTCTCTTCCCTTCCTTATAGGTTACCCATAAGAAGTTCCAGCTTCATGGAATTCATTTATAGACAACACAAATGAGAACTGAAAGGAGCTATGGGGTGAACATGAGGGTAGAAAATGAGAACAATTTCACTTAGGTTCTTACTTCCATAATGATGAGTCAGGAGGAGATGGAAAGATTCATCTCTCTGCCTATGAAACAAATGCACTAAAATCCTCCACTTTGTGGGACACTCTCCCTAATATTACGCTAGAGGAAACCCTTTCTTAACCTGCCCTGGCAACACCCCTCTATCCAGAAACTCAGCAGAAGTGTCAGCATCTCTGCTCCCCGCCCTGCCCCTGTTCCCATTCAAAGGAAAGATTCTTTTTAGAAAACTGATCACTTAGCTTTGGAGTAATGAATTATAGCAGAATATACTACATTATACATACTGAATATATGGGCCCTTCATTCACAAAAATGAAGCTAAAACCATATATGATTGAATATTTGATGAAAATTCTAGAGCTTTCATGAAAAAGATCAGTATGAACAAATAGGTAATTCTGGCAAATAGTATCTTTAGATTTGTGATAGTGTCACACATGCTGTTATAATAAAAATGCTAACCAGAGAATTAAATTAATTGCTAGGAGTTTAAAATACAATTGCACAGTAAAAGAAAAGAACCACTGAAGTACTGAATAATCACTTTAATGAAAATGTTCTCCCAAAAAGTGATTTGAGTTAAGAAGCTTAAAGGGATGTGTCAGAATTTATGGCAAAAGAGCCATATACTATATAAGGCAAATAGTAGGAGATATGGGGTTTGATGCAAGAGACAGAAGTTTCTCACAGAATGTTTTAGAAGCAAAAGACAGAATTAATGAATGGGTACACACTTAGGGTAGGAGAAAATATGATCATTGTTGCAGTCAGGTTCTCATTGCTGGCAGAATTCACCTGACCAAGAGCAGCTTTTTTTTGGGGCGGGTTTATTTTGGCTTACAGACTGAAGGGTAAACTCCATGATGGCAGGGGAAAACAATGGCATGAGCATAGGGTGGACATCCCATGGCCAACATAAGGTGGAAAATAACAACAGGAGAGTGTGCCAAACACTGGCAAGGCGACACTGGCTATAATACACATAAGCCCACCTCCCAACAATGCACTGTCTCCAGGAGGCTTTAGTTCCCAAATCTACATGAGCTTGGAACCTAGTACTCAGAACACCTCAGTTTATGGGGGGACACCTGAATCAAACCACCACAATTATTATTTTTCATAACTACCAGAATGATAAAACTGAATTTGGTAACATTTAGCATTTTAAATATAAGAGAAACAAACACTCATACAAGCTATCATAAGAATGTAACCAATGCTTTTGAGGAGAAAAAAATTTACTCACTGTTCTGTCAAACAATGTATATACCTAACTATACTAGTAAAATATCTATTTAGCTATTAAAATGGTAGTAATTTTTACATATATACTTGTATATATATATATGCATTTATATGATATCAAGATAAATATTAGCCAACATATGTGTTAAAAATACAAATAACTGTGGATTCTTTTATGTACCAAAATTGTAGCATTCCAGCTTAGATTTTTCTTTTTATTAAATATGTTTATAAGTCACCATATTTTCAAAGACATATAAAATGATTGAATAGAAAATTAAAATAACTTAAGGGCTGGAGGAATGGCTTAGCAGTTAAGGCACTTGCTTTCAAAGCCAAAGGAGCACCCATGTTCAATTCCCCATGACCCACATAAGCCAGATGCCCAAGGTGGTGCATGTGTCTGGAGTTTGTTTGCAGTGACTAATAGCCCCGGCATGCCCATTCACTCTCTCTCCCCTCTCTCTCTTTAACTGTCTTTTTTTTCTCTATCTCTCTCTTCCTCAAATAAATTCAACTTTTTTAAAAGTAACTTAAAACATAGTTTTATAAAGACAAAACATAAATATTCTATGCATAAATAATAAGTAATTCTACATATAAATTAATCTCTAGTAAGGACAAGAACTTTAAAAAATATAGCATTAAAATGGGTCAAATGCAACATTCATACATTATCTTCCAAAAAATACTGTGTATTCCTGGATTGATTTTTAAATAATACTTTATTTATTTATTTGCAATGAGAGAGAGAGAGAGAGAATGGGCACTCCAGGGTCTCCAGCCACTGCTAATGAAATTAGACGCATGTACCACCTTGTGAGGCTGTGCATATGTGGGTCCTGGGAAATCGAACCTGGGTTCTTAGGCTTCTCAGGCCTTAACTGCTAAACCATCTCTCCAGCCCCTCCTGGCTTGATTTATAACTGTATAAATTTTATAGGAATCATCAAAAATACTTTTATGTACTTTCTTGCTTTTTCATCTGTAAAACAACAAAAATTCAATAGAAAAGTAAATAGATGTTTTCTAAAATTATGTGAGAAAAAACATAATAGGTAGAATGTAGCATCTCATGTTCACCAAAAATGGCAGAAAATAATTTTATGGATTATCCAAACTTTTAATCATTTTCTTTTGTCACTTCAGCTAACTTTGGTCATTTTATTTTTTGTCAATTTTGTAATTCATATGACTTTGTGAATTTGATACTTGAATTCAAATAGAAAAAATGTATAAGTGAGATAATTGAGTCCAAAGACAGAATATACACATACATATGCATTTAAAAGAGGACTTACTACCAAGTAGCAACTCACATTAGGAGACTGGTGAAGAATTATTCAACTTAAATCCTTTTAAATATAGTCTAGTATTTTGGGTATTTTATGTGTTCCCAAACTGTGTATTTTATAAAATTAATGTAGAAAAAATATCTGTGCACATTAACTGAATTATTGCTACAAAGTTTCTTCCTTCCTTCTTCTTTTTAGTTTAATTTAATTTTATTTTGTGTAATGCTGAAGATTGAATCTAAAACCTTGCACATCCTAGGCAATCACTTTGTCACTAAGCTACAACTTCAGCCCTGTCCATATTTCGGTACTTTAATTTGTAACATTCTGAAATTAGTTGTTCTAATGGATTCTTCTTTTAATTTTTTTTATTTCTTTTTAATTTTATCTATTTATTTATTTTGAGAGAGAAAGGCAGATAGAGAGAGAGAACGGGTATATCAGAGCTTCTAGTCACTGCAAGTGAACCCCAAACACATGTGCCCTCTTATGCATCTGGCTTATGTGGGTTTTGGGTTATTTGAACCTGAGTCCTTAGGCTTCACTGCAAATGCCTTAACCACTAAGCAATCTCTCCAGTCCTCTTATGGACTCTTTACTATGAAATAAATATAGTGGAAGTTCCTAAATGACATAAAAGTAGAACTATCACGTGATTCAGCTTTAATTCCAGTTGTAGGAATATATCCAACAACATCTAATCATACCACACACACCTTCTCATCCATGTTTAGTGTGGTACTATTTGCCTGTGCCAAGTTATGGAATTAGCTTTTCAACAGCTGAATGAATATGAAAATAAAATATAGATACATAATAGGGTTTATTGAAACAGAAAGAATAATGAAACTGATATTAGCAAGAAAAGAAGCAAGCAAGATTCACAAGGAAAAATTAGGCATGTTGTTGGAGTTACCTTCTTCTTGCTGGAACAAAACTCCCAACCAAAAACAGCTTATGGGGGGAGAGGTTTGACCTTAGGCTTATAGGTTACAGGGAAAAAAGCTTTCTCATGGTGGAAGAAGCTGGCTCATTTCACCATGCATCCATAGCAAGTGAAAGAAAGGCTATGGGGGATATTTACATTCAAAATACAAACATATATTCTCTCTTATATAGAAGCTACACTTCATACATATATTTCTGTGTATACATATATTTGACATGAGAATAGAAGTGGAAATATTTGGGAAGAAGAAAGGCACTAGCAAAAGGATGATGGGAGAGTATAACAGACTGGATATGGTCAAAGTATGTGATATAAGTGAATGAAAATCTTTATGAAAGTCATCACTTTCTACCTAAATATATACTAATAAAATTACAGAAAACAAACATTAAAATCCAAACTCATCATCATAAATATCATAAAAATAAAATAATACTATGCATAAGTACTCTTGGGAGTGCTAGCAGTTTCCTGACATGTAGAGAATATCTCTAAGACCTCCTTGTCTCTCCCACACATATGCTCTCATGAACAGAATAGAAGAGTGGGAGCATAAATTCAAAATATATGAGGGTAACAGGATTTTACAAATCAACAAGAACAGTCCGAAACCACATGTCACCTGTAAATGTCTGAATCTTAGAAACAAAATTTTGAAAAGTGAGGCTTCAAATGCCAAAAGTTCCAGAATTCCTGCACATCCCATTGTCATATATCTCAATAGCAAGTTCAGCTGTGGCTGAGGATGCAGCTCAATGATGGAATGTTTGCTTAACATACATAAAAGATCAGATCCCTACTACTTCAAAATGTAACACACACACACACACACACGCACACACACACACACACACAATCAATTTTAAATAAAAAGCAAAGTAATGGTAAGTGCAAGATTTAATATTGGGTAAGTTACTTCTGGGGTGACATAGAAGATGACTAAGGAAGAGTCACTGAATACCAAACTATTGGCAATGTCATCATCCGTGGTTGTGCAGTGGGCCCACATATGATATAGTTGGCTGTTTTTACATATGTATATATGTACTTGTTTACATATATCGTGTTGCATTTCAATAGTTAATGTAGAACATATAAGTTAAACATTGTTTAAACATTTGATTGAAATATGTTGGGGTAATACTAGTTAAATAATAATATATATATTTAATGCTAGACTTTTCAGAGATTTCAACATAATGCTTCCTATGGTGAATATCCATATGTAGGTATATTTCTTTTCCTTTAATTTTTTTTTTTTTGATTTACTTTTTGGTTTGATTTCTTGAGGTGGGGCCTCACTCTAGCACAGGCTGACCTGGAATTCACTATGTAGTCTTAGAACGGCCTCAAGCACATCGTGATCTTCCTACCTCCTTGTGAATGACACTTCATGTGTTTAGGGTGAGGCCATAGCAGGAAAGGCAGAGTAGAGTCTGTAAAACCAATTCAGTAGCTATTCTCATATCCTATGTACACTTCACTCTGGACTTTGATCTTTAAGTTTAGGGTTTTTAAACTGTTTAAAATTCTTATTGTCCTGTACTAATCATGCTTCAAGTAGCTGGCTTGGAGCAGACATGGTCAGAACCTCACTTCTCCTCAGGTATCTCAGAGTTTACTTACAGATACATTTATTGCAAACACCAGTGGCTTCCTTCCCTAAGCACTAGTGCCTTTCTGGGCCTGTGATGATGTTCATCTTCCCTACTGGGCAAACCCAATATATCTTAATTTTAAAGTCTGGAAGAGCTACCCTCATTAATGAGGGATAATAGCTAAGTTCCTTGTGAACACACTTTATTTTTTACTTTCTACATATTGCTAGGGAGGTTGAACCTACATAGTCCCATACTTCTATCATTTCCCTCTTCACTTCTTTTTCTCTTCATTTTCTCATTCTCTGAGATCACCTCCCAAATAAATGACTGTCACCAAAACCTCATTTCAGGGTCTGCTTTTACAGGATAGCAAAGTGACAAGTACACACTCTGTTAGTGTTTTTATTATTATTATTCATTATCTCCTCCTTTTAATTTTTTGAGTAGCGTTTCTTATGGATTCCCAGATGCCAGGGTGAATCACACGTGCTGAAGTGTTGTATGTATGCCATTGTGGTTTGTGTGCTGCATTATATTTACATAAAGTCTTTAATCAACACTGCTTCTCTTTCCCTCTACCACCAGGGCAAAGGCTTGCCATCTTGTGCAAGATGAAGTTATTTCTGCTGCAGGCAGGTTACTTATCATTAAGCTTCAACTGTCAAACTCAATACAGAAAAATCTAGAAGCCAGTCCCTGAGTGACTGTTTTGAAGTATGGTACATGGGAGGAGGGTATGAATGTATGAAAATGAGAAGGAGGAGAGGCTCGTGCCTTTCTAATCAAGAGCTGATACTGCTGCGTGTCACTTTCTCCACATGTCAGCAGAAGAGGGCTTTTCTAATCACCCATGATCTTTGAAGCGTCCAACAGGCAATTCAATCCCATAGTTTGAAAATTTAGAGGCCCTGTGCCTTATAGGAGAACCAAATTTGTAGATAACCAACCTATGTCAGTCTGTTCTATTATTAAATGCATGTCTTGCATTCTGGACAGTTTAACAATAAGATAACTTGATGGTCTTTTGTATATTTTCTTTCTCTAAATGCAAAGGAATTCAATGTTACTTGGGACAAGAATATAGTCAGTTATATTGTCCCTTCTGAGGATTGAATAATGGCTCAAGCTGAGAATTCATGATTACTATATCATATACTGGTTTTTAATTGCAATGGATCCACGAGGTTCTGACTAGTCAGTTTTGAGTTCATTTGTCTTGCCAATTTTACAAGACAAATTAGAAAGTAGTCAGAATATTCCAAAGTGCAATGAGACAACTACAGAGGTAAAGGTGAGTTCTTGGAAATTGTCTGCCTTTAAACTCTCAGTTAAATCGGGCAACTCATGCCAGCAAAGGCCTATAGTACAGAAAGCATGTAGCTTAGACACCTGTCCTGGAATGGAGTAGTATCTCCATCAGACAAGGTTACTAGAAGATTTGAAAAGAGACCTCTATGAAGCCCTGAACCAACTGTCCTGGAAGTGCTCAGAAGAGAGAGCAGTTTAGAAAAATGTGAATCTCTTGATTATTTAGTGAAAGATATCAGCAAATATCTCAGGCTACAAAGTACCTTTTGATTTACATAATAAAAATGGAGACAGGCTGCACATTTCTCTTGCCTACATTAAAACACGGAAAGAAAAAGATCTGACATAAGGGATGGGATAATTCAGAAGTTATTCTATTTTGAGATGATTCTAAAATGTTATATACAATCAAAGTGATCAGTTTGACAATTGCTATACAACATCAGGAGAGAAATAATTACAATTCTAATTTAAATGCTAACATCAACCTTGAATAAAGTTTTCCTGTTGTAACTATTTTTCTTCCTTTCTGTTTAGTGTGTACTGGAGCTAGTTCATAGTACATTTTGTGCATTGCTTCCAAACCCAATAGTCCACATCAAAATGGAGCATTGAAATTGACCAAAGTCAAGAATATTTACAGTACTGAACGGCTTTGGTAGATGGCTAAGTGGTTAAGATAGTTAGCTGCTTAATAATGAGGGCCTCTCAAGCTGAAGACTGCCAGGTTAAACTCACTGGAACCCATGTAAAAATCTGGGTGAGGACACCCATGTCTGTAATCCCAGACCTCAGGAGGCAGGGACCAGAGAATCACTGATATCATCTGGGCTCCAGGTAGAGGGAATGACCTGGTCTCAAGAAAATATGATGACAAGCAAAGAAATACACTGATGAGCAAGAAGAGATGGTCACCTGACATTTTCCTCTGCCCCCCACACACATGTGCATAGATGTGGTGGTTTGATTCAGGTGTCCCCCATAAACTTAGGTGTCCTGAATTCTAGGTTCCCAGATGATGGAGATTTGGGAATTAATGCCTGCTGGAGGCAGGCTTATGGGTATTATAGCCAGTGTCCCCTTGCTAGTGTTTGGTACACTCTCCTATTGCTATTGCCCACATTATGTTGTCTAAGGAGTGATGTCCACCCTCTGCTCACGCCATCATTTTCCTGTCATCATGGAGCTTCCCCTCAAGTCTGTAAGCCGAAATAAAACATTTTTTTCCCCAAATATGCTCTTGGTCAGGTGATTTCTGCCAGCAATGCAAATCTGACTGCAACAGTATAGTTGGTACGGAGGAGTGGGATTGCTGCTAGACAGTTGACTGTGTGGCTTTGGAGCTGATTTTCAAGAGGAATGTGGAAGAATTTGAGACCTTGGCCTAAGAAATGCCTTGCAGTGCTGTAAGTACAAATTGATGGACTATTCTGGTCGGAGTTTAAAGACATGAATGCAGTAAGAACCAAGGACTGTGTGGTTTGGCTTGTGAGGGTAAGAAAGAGCTTTGCCTGAACTGGGCAAGAAGCAGTTTGTGTGAGAGACTTGCTGTTATGCCTGTGTACAGAGAATTTGTGCAGAGTCACTTTGCATAGAAATGGACTGGTGTGAGCAGAGGGATATGGCACAGAAAGAAAATTTTTAGGCCAAAACTGCTGCCTGTTCAGCTGCCATTGTATGAGAAATTACAGCCATTGAGATTGGGCCAATTGATTTGCCCTGGGACAACAGAAAGAATGTAGACTTTTTTAAAGGTACCTGAATGCTCAAAGAGTGTCCTGTTCTTCAAAGTCTGCTTTATTGCCCCCTGGATTTACAAATTGGCACTCTACCTGGTATTATGGAGTATAAGAAGTACAGGAAAGAGAGGGTCAACACAGTCTTGTATTTTGGAAATGGCCATTGCCAGTGGTGTAGCAGGTTTGCTGGACACCTGCATGGAGACCCGATGGAGCTATAAGGATGGACCATGGGTTGCAGTGGAGACCTAGTGGAGATGCTGAGACCATGAGATGACTGCTAAGGAAAGAGATGCCAGCCCTGCATGAAGTTTTCCAGGACTGTGAGTAGCGTAGCTAGAGGAGCAAAATTGGAACTCCAGAGACTTGTTGCTGGTTAGAATTATCGGACTTGGAGACTTTCCACTGACTAGAGTTGTTGGACTTGGAACTACAGAGTTTGGTGTTTGCCCTGTTTAAATCTTGTATTGGTTGAATATTTCTTTGCTATGCCCAATGCTATTTTTTGCAGTATGAATGCTTATTCTTTGTCATTATGGGATTGGGGGTGTATTTTTTGGTATTACAGCTCAGTTAAAATTCCTTGGATTATGTGGATGTTTGAATATCATTAGGATTGACAAAAACTATGGGAACTTTAAAGCTGGATTGAATGCATTGTATTTTCTATCATGTATGGTTATCAGGTTATATGGGTCAGGTGTGGAATGTGGTGGTTTGATTCAGGTGTCCCCCATAAACTTAGGTGTTCTGAATGCTAGGTTCCTAGCTGATACATATTTGGAAATTAATGCCTTCTGGAGGCACTGTATTGTTGGGGACAGGCTTATGGGTATTATAGCCAGTGTTTCCTTGCTAGTGTTTGGCACACTCTCCTGTTGCTATTGTCCACCTTATGTTGGCCAGAGGGTGATATCCACCCTCTCTCATGCCATAATTTCCCCCAGCCATCATGGAGCTTCCCCTCAAGTCTGTAACCAAAATAAACCCTTTTATCTCAAAAACTGCTCTTGGTTGGGTGATTTCTGCCAGCAATGTGAACCTGACTGCAACAATAGGCTCTGTCAGGGGAAATATTTTCCTGTAGGGATATGTGAACACATGTCTTCTCCCCAAATAGGGCACAGATGACAGACCAAAGGACAATTACATCATAACCAGTTTTGATGTACCAATGTGTTTAATGGTGTTACTTATAGTATTGTGGTTTACAGGAGAAACAGATGACACAAAAGCAGCCACACCAACACCAAGAGAAGTCTCATACTATCCTGGATGATGGCTGGTCCATAGCTGCTTTTATTCAAAGGCAGTTACACTACCAGAAAGCCCACCCCAGCATACAGAACAAACACTGGACTGCTTGCAGGCAGCTCAATTAGAGAGTCTCATCTCCAAGCAGTTGTTTTTCCTTTCTATAGCCTTAGGCTGGGTTGCAACACTGTCCCAGAATAGTTGACTTTCTGGATCTCTGAAACTTCCTTCCTGCTCCCTCTAGGAAGGAATATTTCAGTTTATAACCATGTGGAGTGGTTGAGTGTCCTTTAAGTTTCAGGTTTCCCAGATTTGATTTCCTGAATACCCAAATCTTCCTTCCTCTCTTCAGGAGAGAATATTTTAATTGGAAGAAATATGCTACACAACAAGTACACATACAAAGACAAAGGAGGGGTAGAAATAGTACAGGGCTTTACTCCCTTCTGACTCAGCCTGCCTGCTTACCATTTATAAGTCATACATGCTGGGCATAGTGGTGCATGCCTTTAATCCAGGCCTTTGGAAGGCAGAGAAAGGAGGATCACTTTAAGTTTGAAGCCAGCCTGGAACTACATAGTAAATTCCAGATCTGCTTGGGCTACAGTGAGACCCTAACTCAAGATAACTAAAGGGAGAAAATAAGAACATACCAACTTTCCTAAAATATAAAATAAAAGAAAGCCAAAACAATCATTTTTTTGCCTTTGTCAAGGAAATTAATCTTACTCAAATACACTGGTCATTGTGTGCCTAGTCTATAAATTTAGAATGGTCAGGGTGTATTCTATCTAGCTAATGTCTATTTCTAAATTCCATTTTCCTAACTGACAAATCAAATTGTGTGCATTAGAGGTGTTCGTCATGGGTTTGATTGTCCAGTACCCACATAAAGGCAGATGCACAAAGTGGCACATGTGTTTGAAGTTTGTGACTTGGTTCAATTCCTCAGTGCCCACTTAAAGGCAGATGCACAAAGTGGTACATGTATCTGGAGTGGAGTACTGGGATTAAAGGCATGTGCCACCATGCCCAGCCAGTGACTTCTTATTGAGGGAATATGGTGTGACTTATAATGTAGGTTCTTCTTATGATGTAGCTTCCTGGTGAGTTGTGTACATGTCTGTTGTGTATGCAGGTGTACACTTTGTATGAGAATGTAAATGTCTATTTTGACACTTATTTGTAACACAGCTCTGTAAGCTAGTTTGGCTCTATTCAGGATAGAAATTCTGGTTATCTGTGGTTCTTCTTCAAGTGTTGTTTGCATTTACTTTGTTATTAGTAAGGGGCCTAATTATTTCCCCATGCAAATTTCTGATTATCTAGTTATTAATCATCTAATAAGAGTAACCAACAGCTGTGGTAGGGACTTTTCTAAGTGCTTTAAGTGATTTTACACAATTAAGTTTACAAAATCCTTTGGGGAAACTGAGCCACAGAGATAAAATATCTTGCTTAAGATCACATAATTATTAAGGAACAAAACAAGGCACTTAAATATTCTCTAATGCCACTCCCTAGGTGCTACTGGGCTGAGGACGGGTGTCTTTCTTCCCTTGCCTTAACACCGGATGGTACAGATTTCTAATAACTCACTTATTTGAGAAATGTTCTGTAGTCCTTCTATTGCTTGGAAAAGTAACTTCAGACGGCATTGCATACAAATTTTGTTTTTCTACCTTCAAGCATCTCCAGTGCTAAATTACTATTACAAAAGGAAATTCTACACAGACCAGACCTTTTTGTGTTTGGCTCAATAGTGTTCCTAGAAAACAAGTCTCTTAATAAATGTAAAAAGAGGTTCTGATGGAGATAATAGTGTATAATGGTTCTAACCAGCTCAAAAAAGTATCTTTTGAATAGGGAAGAGGTGCCCACAGTCTTCTGTGTTAAGACATCAAGTTTTTGACACAAACACACAGTGGGATTGGATGGAAATGTCCCTCTTTGTTCCTGCCTGGCCCTGGTAATCTGCCTTAGGGCTCCGTTACTTTGGTCATAGAAATTCCTCCTGGGGTCATGCAGACTGTAAAGAATATTTCTAGTTACCAGCATTTATGGAAACTATACTGGGCTTTGTGCATTTGCATAGACACATAAAAGGGAAAGTTTAACCTTATATTTTATGTGAAATGATGAAATACCTATCATTCTGGCCAGGCATTGTGGAGGGTCAAGAGACAGGGTCAAGGGTGAGAATGAGCAAAGGTCCACAATACAAATGGAAAAAAACTAACTAAATAAATAAATAAATAAAACATCTGAAACATGATGTTCAGAGCTATGGATTAAGAAAAAGGAAAGTAATTCAGAAAGAGGGACAGTAGAACAAGCCAAGAAAGAACAAATCAGTGGAATTTAGAAAGAAAACATATTAATATTGTTGTGCAAAGAAAATATAATTCTTTCACACAAGACCTTGATGGTTTCAGGCCAAAAAGGAGTTATCAAGGCCAAATAATTTAAATTTTCATTAGTTATCAATCCGTAAAGCAAACATTTATATAAATAGCACCCTAAACTTATTCATTTAAAATGATAGTGGACTAAGTCCAGGCATTGTTAAAGAAGGAAAGGTCTCAGAGTGGATTCAGTTGCCTGGTCTGGGATAAGTTCATTAGACTTTTACAAAAAGTTGGTCTTGATGTCTTTGAGATTTTGTCAGATCTTGCATTAAATATTCACATTTTCTATTTTGAAAAAAAAATGAATGAGAGAATTAATAGACTGGAAGCTTCAGCAGACATGAAATGCAGGATAGATTAATGTCTGGACATTTACCACAGGAGTCATAGAGCTTAGAACTGATGCCATCTGTATCAGTTATTTTCTCATCTCTGGGACAAAATGCCTCAGCAGAAACAGCTTATGGAAGGGAAGCATTAATTTGGATGGTAGTGTCAAAGGGAAATTTCATCAGGGTTAGGTTAGCACAGCAGGCTGGAGCAGGAAGCCCACAACACATCTCACTAGGGACTAGAAACAGTGGCAGGTAAAAAGCAAGTGGAGACCAGCTATACCACTTCAAGACTTGCTACCAATGACACATTTCCTCCAGCAAGGCTCTACCTCTCAAAGATTCTACAATCTTTGGGAACAGTAAACACTAGATGGAGATCAAGTATTCAAACACATGAGCCTATGGGGTGCACGTTAGGCTCAAACCACATCATTCATCAACTTCAATAGTTGTTAGCAAGGTGGAGTCAAAGCCCTGGGCTATACATAGACCAACAGCTAGTTTGCAGCAGAGGCTTTGAGTCTAGTTACCTCTGAGGATCTGAATTTTGCTAACAAAGGCTGAGTGAACTTCCAAGTTGAGACTTCAGATGAAATAACAAACAGCAAGTCAGAAAAGTAGAAAATAGTAAATAGACTTGCAAATTGCTAACTTTGGGGATGACTGTCTCTATGGAATTGATAGACCTAAGTATCAAAATATTGCCTTCCAGGTACTTTTCATCATTTTCACATTTAAATGATCATTTATCTGTTTTCATTTTATAATAGGATCCATGTTATATTTATTAGAGCATCTGTATTTTTTTTTTTTGTTTTTTTTTTGGAGAGAGACACAGAGACAGAGAGAAAGGGAGAGGAAGACAGATAGAGATGGGTGCGCCAGCAGCGTCTCAGCTGCTGTGAACGAAATGTACCCTTTGTGGTCAAGTGCAGCATTGCGCCCTTGCATCATTTTGCATCTGGCTAAACGTGGGACTTGGGGATTGGAACCGCTGGAGATTGGGACCAGCATTCTTAGGCTTAGGAAGCAAGCGCCTTAACCGCTAAGCCATATCTCCACCCCAAGCATTTGTATTTTTGTTTGGATTATGCTGTTAATGTTAGCCTGGTATTCTCTAATA
Organism: Orientallactaga sibirica; assembly: GCA_036365145.1. Taxonomy (NCBI): domain Eukaryota; kingdom Metazoa; phylum Chordata; class Mammalia; order Rodentia; family Dipodidae; genus Orientallactaga; species Orientallactaga sibirica. The sequence goes on along the minus strand of JAEOAD010000019.1, from coordinate 6,774,559 downwards.
CAATGCCTGCTTCTTCATTTGTTTTTTGTAACTTCTATCATTACTACTTAATATAAAATATTCAGTAGATAACACCTGTTAAAAACAATATTGCCTGGCGTGGTGGTGCACACCTTTAATCCCAGCACTTGGGAGGCAGAGGTAGGAGGATCGCCGAGAGTTCGAGGCCACCCTGAGACTACATAGTTAATTCCAGGTCAGCCTGGACCAGAGTGAAACCCTACCTTGCAAAACCAAAAAAAAAAAAAAAAAAACAATATTCTATATACCATTTTGGAAACTTACAATGGCTTCAGGATACTCCGTATTTTTATTTCCAATGAAAAGTGCCTCTTTTCTATGAAATTAGACAGTGTATATTATTTTTTCAGTTATAATTAAATATTTTCATATTTGTCATATACAATTAACCTTTTAGGATCATGAACTACACATTTGTACAGTTTTACTAAATTTATCAATGGAATGTTTTTTCCTAAACAAATCATTTATCCAGATAACTTTTCCTATTATGACTCAACAGAGAGCTATAGAACATGATATAATAGCAGTATAACTATTGGAATGTATATGCAAAATTGTATTAAAGTATATCGAGATACCTGAAGTAATGAAAATAATTTATGAGAAAGTATGCATGAATTCATGAATGTATATGCTTATTTGTGTATGTGAGAATTATGCACAGTGAGTTTTAAATATTAAAATTTACCTTTTAAAGGGATTCATTTTTATATTTGCTTTGAATTTTATGTTAAATTTTATGGAAATATACTTTTAAAATCAGTCTTTTTAGTATCCATTTTTGTCAAATTATAATCTTTTATCACTTAATAATAGGATAAGAAGCTTTTTAAGCACATAAAAGATGACATTTTGATGGAATCCAGTTGAGTAATAATTTTATCAAATAATATATTTCTTTTAAAAATACTATTAAATAAAATATCACACAAATTGGACAGAATAGAAAGGAAAATGTCATCTAAAATCATCTGTCCCACCTTACAGGTAACAGTGTAAAATTCTACAATTATACAATGTGTTGATATATACTTGAAATATGTGAAATATGGAAAAAGTAAATTTATCAATACATTATGACAATTATTTTATGACAGATATTCATACTATTTTGTGGATAGAAAAGATATCTGTATAAATAATGTTAAATGCTAAAGCAATGAATTTATAAATGAAAAAGCTAGAAATTATACCCTCAAATGAATGATATTCCTCTTTGCAGTGAGTCCTTTGGAAAACTGATTCATAGACATCTTTGTATATTCCAGCTCTGATACTGGTACTGAAATTCCAGCAACTCAGTAAGCTGCCACTGCTCAAAATAATTTCAGAAAATCACTCTATTACTACATATGAGTGTTTCCAAGGCTTTTAAAGAAAACTAATCTTCTTTTGGTAACAAAGAAATCCAACCACCACATACAAATTTTTGACAACCTTGAGGAAGATGAGTTGAAATATTACTATGAACAGGAGCATTGAAAGAAAGTGGTCAGCCTTCCAAAATAATTGCTTCAGGAAGGGCAACATTACTGTTTTAGTTGTATAAATATTTATGTTGTTGCTGAAAACATTCTATCATTTCTGGAACAGTTTGCTTTCTTATAAACACTGGATGTGTTGGATCTGTGCTGGATTCATGCAGGCATACATATCTTTGGCAACCTGGTTATTCAACAGATAAAATCTATCTTACTACACTTGCATGAATATTAAATTTGGATATCAATAATGGAATTCACTAGCACAAAATTGAACATGAAACAGTGAAAAATAAAGTATCACTTGAAACATGAATTAGTAATAATTACTCAAGGAAATGATAAGGCTAATTACTCTGAGTTAATCATTATACCTCAATACATTTATAATATATGTCAATAAATAGAAATAATCATAAGAGAGAATCTCTTATTGAAAAATAATGGTAGCACTTTATTGAAAAACATAAAATATTAGAATAGAAAATATGTTCCACACAACTGGAAGAAGAGAGAGTCATCTTTAAATGAAATGTCATTAGATCATAAACCAGAAAGGAAATTTAGTACCTTGTCTAATTCCATTTCAGAGATGGAAATACTAAGACCTGAGGGATAAGCAATTTGCAGATTCTATGCAATCTCCTAGGTCAAACAGAATGATTACCTGTACCATAAGAACTGTCACTGTGTCCCTCTGGTTCCTAACAGAGCAAAAGTGCAAAAGTGATTGAGACACTGGCCTCACCCAAGATGCCTGCATGCAGCAACCCCTCAGCAGCAGCTTCCAGCTTCTTTCTCAGTTTAACACATCTGTGGGTGGGCCCTTAGTGGGTCAGCCTCTTGATCCCACCAGACAATCAGCTCCCTCCCTTACACACCTGAGTCTGATGATGAGGCTCATCCTAACTGGATGGGCCCAAGCTTTGTCTGTGAGCCTCTTGCCCCCTTTCCTCCTGCTGTTAAGCTCTTGGCTCTTTCTCTACATGTGGGGGATATTCTCTTTAGGTCTGCCTTGTTTTGGATGCGTTTCTGCTTTGCTGTACATGTGTGTGGGTGTCCAGACCTTTTCCCTTCCCTGTTTCCACCCAGGTGGGAAAGGGAGAGAACTGTTTTGGCTTGGGCCTTCCTGTTGGATCCTAGCTCTCCCAAAACTAAATCCAATAATTCCTAATTTACCCTTCTCTGAATGCACATTTTCAATTTTTTAATAACGTGGACAAGGACCCAAATTTGGTCCATGAACCTGGTGTCTTCTGCATGTTTATGAACAATTAATGCTTCCCTGTACTTACACCAATAATATTATTATTTATATTTCCTTTACAATTTTTTTTTTTGGAGAAGTGAAAATACTTGTGAATAATACACCTTCTTATTTGTTATACAAACCTGGAAATTCTCTAAAGCCTGGAGCTGTAGCAATTATTAGATCACAGTTACACTTTGTCAGGAATAAATGTCTTACATCCTTTCAGAAAGAGAGGAAAACCCTGAGTTACAATATATTTTAAAGGGGTGTGCTAACTTTGCATTATTTTCCATTCTTTCCTCTGTCTTTGTCTGGAGGATGGATCCATGCTGTGCTAATCTCTATTCTGGTTGCCACCTTTGTCATGAGAATGAGACACCAGTATCTGAATGTTTCCTGGGAGTTATAATAGCATGCTTTCCTCCTCTTACCTTGAACAAGGTGTTGCTGTGAGCTAGGTTAGAGCCTTTGAATCCCTGAGGGTATCAGCTTGACATTCACCTAAGGTGTCCTTTCTGCCTGTATTCATGTACCAAGATATGATATCTATCTTAGTCAGCCTTGGAGTAATTCACTACTTGAACCACATCTTGTCTCCTCTCACTACCAAAATGCTATTTATTGTTTATCAACATCAGGCTTATCAAAGGAATGTTGCAATCTGTGGGCTTTAGGAAAACACTTTAAGCATAATTTAATTACTTTATTTAAAAATACCTACTACTTACAAATATTATAAAATTCCAATTGCACTTAGGAATATAAAAAAAATAGCTGATATGTGCTTGGGCAACAATATAATGGTCACTTACAAGGAGTTCATTTCAACACAGATGTACTTTTATACTAGAAAATTTATGCATATTGTTTGTATTTTGAACTGGAGAATTTAAAAAAAAAAGCTCTTTACTTTCTATGTCGATTAATCTTGATTGCTAACTTGATGGAATGGGAAATCAACCAAAACATACTCCTCTGGGGAAACTGTGATGGTATTTTCTGGAAGGATTCATTTACGGGGAAAGACCCTCCCTTCAAGTGGGTTGTACTTTCCAGGGGCAAATCAGATAAAAAGAGGTCTGAGGGAAAGGCAGTGGCCTTTGCCTGTTCGTCTTTGTTCCCTGCTGGTCAGTGCTTCTGTCTAGTTGGTATAGCTCCCACTCCCATCCTTTACTGACATGAGGCATAACCCGGCTTCTTTAGCCTTCCATTGTGGGCTTTCTGGGAATCCTCTAAGCCTTCAGTGCCAGATTGATATTACTGAGGCCCCCAGCCTCATGGACTGAGCAGCTACCAAGCTCTCAGCTTCTCCAGTGTGCAGACAGCCTTTAGTGGACTACCCAGCCCAAATCACATAAATCAACCTAGTAAATCACTTTTTAACAGCTATTCATTCTATCAGCTCTGTGTCTCTAAAGAACCAGAATAATTCGCCTTCCAACCAGACTAATATCCAAATGCTGTATTACACTTTTAGACTATTATTCCTGCCCTAGTTTGTCATATGAAACCTGCTGATGGTAAGATGACCATTTATTTGCAGAAATGTTAGGATATATGGAGAAAACATGTTGAAAACCTGTATAAAGCTGAATTTAGCCATAAAGGCAGACTTTCATCCCCATACAAAACAAAAGAAGAAGAAATGTTAACCATGAGAGATCTTTTGAACTTCCTTAGCATATCATTAAGGAGAATTTTTGTCAGACTCGTAAGAGAAACAGAAACCACACTATTTCAACAGATGACTTTGAATCCAAGCAGCTGGTGATCTAAACACTGGCTGGTTAAGAAGCCATGAGTCTCTCATCTCTCTTAGCATTGAGTCTTGGCCTTGGCCTCCATTTGGGTTCCTAACATGGCTACCTCTCCTGTAGCATTTGCTATATTGTTCTCTCAAATCATGGTCACAGTGGTGGCACCAGTTTCACACCCATTGGCTCACTCATCTCATTGATCTCGGTAACCCCTTTCCTCCCATCCTTTGATGTGCTATATGGTACAGTTAAAGTTTAGTTGCACATAACTTGGGTCTTTCTACCTAATCAAAATGGACTCAAAGTTTTTCATTGTGCAGTACTTGATGGGTATGTAGCCAATGTAGGAGCAATCTCCTAGATTAGCCCAAAGGATCAGGGAACAAGATTTTGACTGCTGTTCCAAGTCTTAATCAATCCAAAGCAGGTCTTTCTGAGCTTTTTGCCAGAGAAAGGAGATAGGAGATACATTCTCCTTGCCCTTCACTCATATGTGTTCTTGCTCTGGACCATCTCTATGTGAACTCTAGGAAGTATCTTCACACTTGCTACTCAATATGTTCAATGTGGGTATTGTTTTGCAAAGGTATTAATTCCTAGATAAGATAGAAATAGCTAGGTTATGATTTCTATTGCCTTCAGGGTTGAGGAGATAGAGACTTGAGACCTACTATGCTTGTGCATTGGAATTGATTTAAGAATATGTCAGAGTTGAGATTAAAGATTATAAGCAGGGAGCTGGAGAAATGGTTCAGAGGTTAAGGTGCTTGCTGACAAAGCCTAATGACCTGAGTTAAACTCCACAATACCCATGTAAAGCCAGATGCACAAAGTGGTGCATAAATCTGGGGTTCATTTGGAGTGCCAGGAAGCCCTGGCGTACCTGTAAGGTTTGGGAGTGACCACGACCACACAAACCACTCTGAGGCAAAGATGAAAGCTTTATTCAGGAAAAGCACGAGCTTCCAGGGCTGGCTCACAAGAGAGGAGCACAGGCTACCTGAGTTCCTCAGGTAGTGGGCTTTATAGGGTTTTCAGTTGGGGGAAGGTGAAGAAAGGAAGAGCTAAGGGGAGATCTAAGATAGCCAGGGGTGACACCAGAACAGAGACCAGGCGATTTACAAAATAAGGGGGAAATCATGTCAGGAACCCATGACCTGAGGGCATTGCAGGCAAAGAGGGGATAATGGCTGGGCAGTTTCTTGAGGAATGTGGATAATCCACTTCTTAATGTCTCTGTCACCATCCTGCTGTTCTTGGTAACTCCATACTGGGGCCTGTCAGACCAAACAATACCCATACTCACAATCTATCTATCTATCTATCTATCTATCTATCTATCTATCTATCTATCTATCATCTATCTACCATCTCTCAAATAAAATAAATAACTGGATAAGTAAATAAATAAAAGATAACAAGTAGCATAGTTCAGAATGTTGTGATATCATTTTTTTTTTCTGGCAGAATTCACAAGTTGTGATGTGGAAAGTCACTGTTATACTGAAAAATTTATTTTTGAATGTGTCTTTGAGAGCCCAATAGATGCAGATAATCCTTTACTGTGGCATGTATTGGGGAACAGCCATACATGGTTGTTCTGTGAATAGCCAGTGTTAGGATAAGCCATGAGGAGTCATACTCTACCTGCAAGTTTATTCTTATGTGAAAAGGTCCTTACAGCTCTGGCTCATAGCTTCCTATACTATGAGGAGCCCAGCTTTCCCTATGGCATATGTGAGCAATACTAGTTCCAAATGACAGCTCCAGAAACATGGCCCAACTTTGTGTAGTTCCACCGATGAAGGTGTCCCAAGGCTACTCCAACAATAACAGATCTTGGTACCTTCTTCTTCCAGAACAATGAGGCCTGTGAATTTGGTATTAAATCATCTCAGGGACACTACTCAAATTATTCTTTGAAGAACAGGAAAAATCACATAAAGTTAATTTGTCTTTAATCAGCTGACCTAACTAAAGACCACTAAAGCAATTTTCCTCAGGATAAATCTATTCATGTTTAAGTTGTGCAGGTATCTATGTGGCAAATCAATGAAATTCTACACTTCAAAAGTGAGCAAACTTTCATTTTGTTCTTCCTGTGTGTCTACTGACTGCTACAAATTTTATACAGAAAAGTTATAATCATTAGTTGCTGAATTAACAAAGTAGTAAGTATGCTGCACATTGATTCCCCCAACCTGTAATATTGTGAAGTAGCTGATACCTTTTCTAGCTTAAGAGGGTGGGAGGAAGTTCAACTGCAACCCTAATGGGCATCTGTCAGATAAAAGTATTTCCATAAAGCTAGATTGTAATTAAGAATTCAACTTATCAAATTTACAAATAAATACTTTAGGCAGTAACATGCTTTCAGCTTATTTTTTAAGTCAAAGAAATTCCTTAGTATTTAATAAAGTGGAACAAACTGTGTTCTGCAAAACACAATTTCTCTAGTAATCTTCCTGATAATATGTGGAGAATTTCATTTAAAATTAAATTTTAACCCAATGAGAAAAATAGGTGTCTTCACTGAGCTGCTTCTCAAATAGGTGGAGGAATAATAACATCATATGCTAGATGTCTTCTTGGTGATGGAATCTGATTTTACACTAACTTTTAAAATATATTTGTTTTTATTTATTTATTCATTTATTTGACAGAGAAAGGATGAGAGAGAGAGAGAGAGAGAGAGAGAGAGAGAGAGAGAGAGAGACACTGGGTGTGCCAGGGCCTCCAGCCATTGCAAACCAACTTCAGATGCTTGTGCCCCCTTGTGCACCTGGCTAACATGGGTGCTGGGGAATCAAACCTGAGTGCTTTGACTTTGCAGGCAAATGCCTTAATCACTAAGCTGTCCTTCAAGCCCCTAACTTTTATACTACATATATTAAGTATTGAAATGTTAGATTAGAAAATGTTTTAAAAATACAAACATCACCTTCAGAAAATAGAGAAAAGTAAATAGTGAGGATAATACTTTATCAATTAGCAATATCTTCTTGAGATAGGGTCTCACTATGTAGCCCAGGGTGACCTGAACACTATTATACATGTGCCTCAGCCTCTTGAGAACTGGGATTGTAGATATGTGTCATCTCTCTGGCCTGCTATCTAGGCATTTTAAGGACTCCTCACATCACATTAAGATTCTCCTCACCCCCAGTGGCTGTGGAGATGGCTCAGTGGTTAAACATACAAGCTTTCAAAGCCTTCCAGCTCATGTTTGATTCCCCACTACCCATGTAAAGCCAGATGCACAATGTACCACATGTGTCTGGAGTTCATTTTCAGGGGCAAGGGTCCCTGGTGCATCTATGTAAACAGACTTGTTCTCTCTCTGTATCAGATTTTTTCTCTATCAGATTCTAAGCTTAACAGTAATCCTTTTTTCATCCTTCTTGCAAACATATTAGAACTTACTCTTTCTTAAATAAATACCTGTTTATACAGAATGTAATGAGTTCTATATTAAAGTGTTATATTCAATGAAATAATGGTACTGATTGAAAATATCTTTTGACAGCTTGAGACTACTAATGATGCATTTCAATGGAAATGTGTGCTATTAAAAGTTTTTTTTTTTTTTTTTTTTTAACTCAAGAAGGAAAAATCCACACCTATATTTTTTTTACAAGAAAGAAAAATAGCCCAGTTCCCTGGTCCTGGTAGGTCCCCCTGTGGCTGGCTTTGGGGGCTGGTTTGGGGCAGCTTGGACCCTACAAGCTTCCTGAGGAAGGAGGCTCAGTGCTCCACTGTCCTGATTGAAGTTTCCCTGTGTTGGGGTCTTCCCTAAGGCCAGCCCAGGAGGGACGGCAGGGTCTCTGCTGAGTTGGGGGTGAGCAGCACAGAATCACGACACAAACTCCGGGAGTTGGGTGGAAGCAATAGAGAGTGAGCTACTGCAAAACTCATTTATTGAGGAAGTGCAGGGGTTTTAAGGGGCTTGGCTGGCCAATCGTTGTTGGGGTGGTCCCCTTTTTGTGACCAATGACAGCCTGTCTCTGGACAGGTCATCTCATAGCAGGTTTCTAGCGAGCATGGGACTGTAGCTGTATTCACACCAGGCCTGCGCAGAACGCCATGTTCACAGAAGCCACTTCCTGGTTTCTTCTGCCATGCAGTCTGGCTAGGGCTAGGCCTGCATTGTGCCACACATGCCTGAGTCCCCAGTTCCCAGATACCCTGCACAGGAATGTGTGTGACATGAAGTAAATAGGCTACATCCCTGTTCCCTGGGTCCTCCCAGTTCCCTGATCCTGTTAGCTCTTCCTATACCTGGCTTGGGGAGGCCTGGTCCCTTAAGCAGACCTTTTGCTCTGGTATCATGACTGGCCCCTGGGTACACATATCCCTATTTCCCTGAATTGGAGAATGCATGGGTCACTGTAGGAGCTGGCCTCTTGCCTTTGGCTCTCCAGCTTCCTGGCTCCTAGTTCCCCAACCAACAATCCCCATGTGCTAAAGAGTACAGAAAAATGGAGTAAGTTGGCCAGAGCTCCCAGTTTATCAGGTACCTTTGAAGTACCTGCAATCTCCACAATCTGTACATCTGTGGCTCTAACTCTATCGTACACCAATACAACAATTGAATTCACATTTGAAACAGAATACCCTCTGAATATCCTACAAAGGACAAAAACTTGCTTCCTCCTCAACAGAATAAAGTATTTTCTCAAGTGGGTAGACCAGAACTCAAAAAAGCCAATGAAAGTCAGAAAAATGAGAGATCTCCACCAAGGGTGCCTAGTCCCACAATGGAAGTCTCCAATAAAATCATAGAGAAATCAACAGAAATGCAATACCAAAATGAAAACAACAAGCAATGAGAACCCAGTCCAACAAATTGCTGAACTGGAAGCAAAACATCAAAAACCAACAATCATGTCAAAGAAATTGAACAGAATCATCTCCTAGAGCATTTAGCTTTTGACAATAGGCTTAATTTGATTGAAGGAAACATTAGACCCCTCAAAAGAGATATGAAGGAATTGAAAATGAATCAAGAAATGGAATATCTCAATAACCAATTGATTAAGCTTAATGAAGACTTGATAAAATGTAAGAATGAATTCCATGAAGCATCAAGAAAATCAGAATTCAAAATAAAATTGTTTCTCAAAAAAAGAGATGGACACAATAAAAAATAACACAACAAAAAAACCCAAAAATCAAATAGAGCTTGTAAAAACCTCTCAAGAACCCCTCACTAACAGAGTTACTCATGTGAAAGACAGATCGTCTGTCCTGAAAGACAAGACAGAAAAAAATTGGTCAGGAGGCCAAAAACTTTACTAAGTTCAAAAAATCAAGTGAACAGAATATGAAGGAAATGTAGGATACCCTAAAATGATGAAACATCCACATCATGGGTATACCAAGAGAGAAAATCCAAGCCAAAGCATAGAAAACATATTCAACAAAATTATTGAAAAAAATTTTCCCAGTCTCTCAAAAGAAAGGCCCCATCCAGATACAAGAAACTCACAGAACACCAAACAGACAGGACCAAATAAGAAACTCTCCAAGGCACATCATAATTAAAATTCTTAACACAGAAGACAAAGAGAGAGTACTAAAAGCATCAAGAGAAAAACAACTCGCTAATACAAAGGCATTTCCATCAGAATTACATCAGATTTCTCAATGGAAACCCTGAAAGCCATAAGGGCCTGGAACATTTCAATGACTAAAAATCTATGGATTCCAACTCAAGCTAATCTACCCAGCAAAAATATCCCTCATAAAAGTTGGCAAAAGGGAAACTTTCCATGAAAAAAGTCAACTATGATTATATGAACACAAAGCAAATCCTACAAAGAACACTTTAGGGAATACTCCACATAGAAAAAAAAATATTCTCAAGAGCCAACAAGAAGAAGATCACAATAATCAAAAGTAGACCAGGCTCAAAAAAGTAAAAACATGAGAAAGTACCAAACCACATCAAACACCTCATCTTGGCAGGGATTAATTCAAACCTTATAGTAAAAAACTTAAATATTAATGGTATTAACTCACCCATCAATAGGCACAAGTTATCAGGATGTATAAAAAAATGGACCCTTCTATCTGCTGTCTTCAAGAAACCCACCTCACCCACTAAAGATAAATCTCCTCAGAGTGAAAAGATGGAAAATGATATTCAAAGAAAATGGAAATGAAAAATAAGCAGATGTTACTATATCAATATCTGATAAAATAGACTTCAAACCAAAAGTAATCAAAGGGGACAAAGAAGGCCACTTCTTACTCATCAAGGGAGTGATCCAATATGAGAACATCACAATCAGAAATGTATAAGCACCAAACACTGGTGCACCACAGTTTATAAAACAAAACCTAATTGACAACAAAACAGAAATAAACACCAATATCATCATAGTCAGAGATTTTAATACTCCACTATTATCAATAGACAGATCATCCAAGCAGAAAATCAACAGAGTTCAACAAAACCATAAATCAACTAAACCTAATGGACATCTATAGAACTTTACACCCCAACTCTACAGAAATCACATTGTTCTCAGCAGTCCATGGAACCTTCTCCACAATAGATGATATATTAGGCCATAAAGTGTTCCTCAATAAATTCAGGAAAAATGAAGTAGCTTCCTACATCATATCATATCACAATGCTTTAAAGCTAGAAATTCATAACAAGAGGCCCATCAAGAAGTCCATCAGCAACTGGAGACTAAACAACACACTTTCAAACAAGAAATGGGTTGTGGAAGAAATCAAAAAAGAAATTGTAAAAGTCCTACAATTCAATGATAGTGAAAATACAACCTACTAAAATTTATGGGACACAATGAAGGCAGTCCTAAGGGGAAAATTCATAGTGCTAAAGCCTTTATAAAAAAGACAGAGAGATCCCAAATTAATAACCTAACTGTCCATCTAAATACACTGGAAAACAAGAAGAATCCAACCTTAACAGTTTCAGACAGAATGAAATAATCAAGATTAGAACAGAAATTAATGAATTGGTAACTAAGAAAACAATTTTGAAAAATCTATGAAATGAAGAGCAGGTTCTTTGAAAAAATAAACAAGAGTGATAAACCCCCAGCCCATTTGATCAAGCAAAACAAACAAACAAACAAAATAGAGAAGTCTCAAATTAACAAAATCAGAAATGAAAAAGGAGAGATCAAAATAAACATCAATAAAATCAGAAGAATCATCAAGGCATACTTCGAAAACCTATCCTCCACAAAATTAATTAGGTACATACCACCTGCTAAAACTAAACTGAGAGCAGATTAGTCACATAAGCAACCCTATCACATTCATGGAGATTGAAAAGTTAATTACAAATCTCCCCAAAAAGAAAGGTCCAGGACTGGGTGGCTTTTCAGCTGAATTCTATAAAACCTTCATTGAAGAACTGAAACCAATTTTTCTCAATCTGTTTCGCATAATCAGAGACCAGGGAATCTTCCTCATCTCCTTTTATCTAGCATCACCTTCATACCAAAACCATACAGAGATGCAACCAAAAAAGAAAACTACAGGCCTATATCCCTGATGAGTTTAGATGCAAAGATCCTGAACAAAATCCTCAAAAACCAAAATCAACAACACATCAAAAGAATTATCCACCTTGATCAGGTAGGCTTCATCCCTGGATTGCAGGGATGGTTCAACATACGGAAATCAGACAATGTAATACACCACATAAATAAACTTAACCACAATGACATTATCATCTCAATTTTTGCAGAGAAAGCAGTTTACAAAATGTAACACCACTTCATGAACAAAATGCTGGAAAGAATAGGCATTCAGGGTTTCTTTCTCAGTACAATAAAGGCTATATATAAAGCACCCAAAACCCAAATAATACTTAATGAAGAAAGATTCAAGAAGTTCACATTGACATTGGGAACAAAACAAGGCTGTCCACTCTCACTACTGCTCTTCAACACAGTACTAGCAGTACTAGCCCAAGCAATAAGACATGAGAAGGAAATAAAAGGTATTCAAATTCAAAAAGAAGAAGTCAAGTTAGCCCAATTTGCAGATGACATGATCCTGTACATTAATGACCCAAAACTCTCCATCTCAAAACTTCTAAAGGTGATTAATTCCTTCAGGAAAGTGTCAGGATATAAATGCACAAAAATAAGCAGCCTTTCTCTATGCAAAGGACAAATATACAGAGAAAGAAATCAGTGAGGCTGTCCCATTTTCAATAGCAACAAAACAATTAAATGCTTTGGGAATAACACTAACCAAGGATGTGAAAGACCTATATAATGAAAACATTAAAAAACTCAAGAGAGAAATTGAGGAGGACTTGAGAAGATAGAAAGACTTCCCTTGCTCCTGGATAGGTAGAATTAATATTTTTAAAATAGCAATTCTACCAAAAGCAATATATAGATTTAATAAAATAACAGTAAAAATACCAGCATCCTTCTTCTCAGAGATTGAAAAAATGATCTCAAAATTCATAAGTGATGGTAGTAGGCCTCATATATCCAAATATATCCTCAGAGGGGAAAAAAAAAAAAAAACCCTCTAGAGGTATCCCCATACCTGATCTAAAGCTATATTACAAAGCCATAGTAAAAAGAGCAACATGGTACTGGCATACAAACATAAACATAGACCAATGGAATGGAAATGAAGACCCAGACTTTAGGTCAAGTAACTGCAGCTGCTTCATCTTTGACAAAGATGTCAATAATGTAGATTGGAGAAAAGACAATATCTTTAACAAATAGTGTTGGACAGATTGGATGACCATATGTAGAAAAATGAAATCAGACATACCCATGTCTCCATACACAAAAATCTAGTTGAAATGGATTAAAGACCTCAAAATAAGACCTGAAACTATTCAAGAACTGAAAGAAAAAATAGGGGGCATGCTCCATTATATAGGAGTGGGAAAAGACTTCCTGAACAAACCCTAGTAGCCCAGGAAATTAAACAGTCACACACTCAATGGGATCTCATGAAGCTAAAAAGCTTTTGGACAGACAAACACACCATAAACAGAGCCAATAGATTACCCATTGAATGGGAGAAAATCATCACCAGCTATACCTCTGACAGAAGCTTAATATCTAGAATTGACAAAGAACTCAAAAAACTAAACAACAAAAAATCAAACAACCCACTCCAAAGATGGGGCAGAGAACTGAACAGGGAGTTCTCAGAGGAAGAATTACAAACGGCTAACACATGCTTAAGAAAATGCTCAACATCCGTACCATTAGGGAAATGAAAATTAAAACAACTATGAGATTCTACCTTACTGTACTAAGGATGGAAATAATTTTAAATAATCTAACAATGACACATGTTGGTGAGGATATGGGGAAAATGGGACACTCATCCACTCTTAGTTGGAATGTAAATTTGTACAACCTCAAAGAAATCAGATTCCTGAAAAGGATGAACATAGAGCTATCAACAGTCCCAGTTATTCCCTTACTGGGCATTTATCCTAAATGTTCCATGCATCAATGCAGAGACATTTGTTCAATCATGTTTATAGCAGCTCAATTCATTATAGCTAAGAACTGGAATCAACCAGGATGCCCATCACTGGATGAATGAATAATGAAGTTGTAGAACATTTACACAATGGAATTCTACTCAGCAGTAAGAAAAATGACACAATTAAATTTGTAGAAAAATGGATGGACTTGGAACAGATCTTACTCAGTGAACTCAAACAAACACAGCATGGTATCACTTAACTGCAGTTTCTAACCTAGACCTGCTTGAATTGCTGTCATACTTGTACGCAGCTCAAGGCCCAGACAATACGGATGGAAGGGTTTTGGGGAAGGGGCAAAGGAGCGGGAAAACAAACACCAAATTAAATAAAAAAATGAGTTGGTTCTGGGCTGGAGAGATGGTTTAGTGGTTAAGGCATTGGCCTGTGAAACCTAAGGACCCTGGTTTGCCTCTCCAGATCCCATGTAAGCCAGATGCGCAAGAGGGTGCACACATCTGGAGTTTGTTTGCAGTGGCTAGAGGCCCTGGCACACCCATTCTCACTCTCCCTCTCTCACTTACCCTCTCTCTGTCTCAAATAAATAAATAAATAAATAAATAAATAAATAAATAAATAAATAAATAAATATAAAATCTTTTAAAAAATGAGTTGATTCTATAGAAACCTTTATCCTTGGAGATAGCCTAAAAGATAAACCCTCAATAGGAGTAAGGGAGAACACCTGAAAATAGGGTTCTGGTGAGGGTGGGATGAAGCCTAAATTTAAAAGAATTATTTTTCTATCTCTGGTCTGTAACTCCCAATGTCAGAGATTGGTTGTTACCCACATTGAGCTGTTGATAGGAGAGACCTACAAGGTTCCCAAATCAAGACAGTTTTCTGTCAAAACATTTGATTACCCACCTAAGGCATAAGGTAAATCCCTGTTGCTGAAGACAACATATGCTGCTGACAGATAGACCCACAGATGAAAGCCAGTCCCCAAGTAGTTAGCCTGTCTAGTACTGGAAAGCACAACATTAGCTACTGGGTGAAAATGGCCAACAACTGTGTAAACAACCAGAGGTCTAAGCTACCCAGAAGCAAACACCGTGACAGGATGTACATGCCAGTACAATGGTGGATAACCAATAGATTTCTGATTGGCTAAGAGATCTGCTCAGTGAAAAGGAATACATATCTGGAATTGGAAACAAGATCAGAATTCTATGGGACAAAAATTATGTTATCGGTGTCAAGCTATTACTAGTCTTTGGCTAAAAGAAGGGTTATATTCATCAAATTCTCCCTAAATTAATAATGCTTAGCCCATTTAATCTATGCTAACTTCCCTCTCCACTGGAGAATCTGTTCTTATTTTTCAGAAGATAGCAAGACTGGAGGAAATATACTACCTTTACCACTTCAGCCAAGCCACAGCTGAATCCAGAGGAACTGGGCAGATGAACAAGAGCTTACATGCTCTTCATGATAATCAGTACCAGAGTGGAGGAGAGAGACCCTGAGGATACTCAATACCTACCAAAGCAGAGACCCAAAGGCTCCTAAGAGCTAATTACTGAAATAGACTTAAAACTCCCCTACTAAAGCTCAGGGAATTTTGTAGAAGAGGGGGTAGAAAGATTTTAAGAGCCACAGGTTGAGATATCATGCCCAGAGGCATTCCCTTCCCCCAAAATAATTGACTATTGCTCCCACAATACATAAACTACAACCCCATGGGGAATACCTGCTACCCCACTGAGGAGCATTCCCAACAGAATGGGGGCAGGGACAAGGGAAAGGGGGTTACAAACACATGATTTATCCACCTTGTTAACACCTTGTTAATAATAATAAAAATAAAAAAGAAAGGAAAAAGTACATACAAGAAATATATTGTACCAAAATAAACCAATAAAGTTAATTTAAAAAATAGATGTACAGAAGAAAAACAAACAAAATTCTGATAAAAACAGAAGAACATCACTGAAAATTTAACCTGGCCTTGATTGATATAAAACATATTTTTGTACTATTTGCATATTTCTTTGTCTGTGTTGTCCATTTGGCTTCCTATTTTTGTTCAGTTGTGTTTACCATGATGGAATTTTGACCATGATTACAAGATTAGGCTGCTTTACAGTTTAGATTAAACTTTACAATTTAGGCCACTCACTCACAGACAGTAAATTTCACCAAGTTCAATACAGTATTTGTAACAGTGATGACTGTCATATCTTCCACACAGCTGTTGTGTCAGTTAACTTTCTTATTGTTCAAAGTACCCAGCCAGAAGCAGATTAGGGAAGGAAGGAATTTTATTTCACCTTAAAGTTTCCAAAGGAAGTGTCAATTATGGCAGAGAAAGCATGGTAAAAGCAGGATGCTGGCACATTATCACACCAGCCGATAGGAAGCAGAGAACAGCAAGAGGGGCTAAAGTATAAACCTCAAGGTCTACCTAGAGTGACCCACTTCCTCCAAGGCCCCATCTCCTAAAGGTACCATAACCTTCTCAGCACAGCACAACCAGCTGGAGATTAATTATTCAAACACATGAATCTATGGGGGCATTTTACATTGAAACCACCACAGATGTATGAACTGACATCTAGACTTCCTATAATCAGAGTTTCCTGTTTTCATAATGTTTGTATATCACTGTTTGGGAATGCACCTAACCAGCTCTAATCTGACTTTAATGTGCAGCAACAGGAAGCAAACTCCCAAAAATATAGGTGTTGGAAGATTTAGTAGAAATAAAATGCATAACCTACTGACATTTTCCATTTTACAAACTTTAATCAGTGGAGATCACAAGTTTGCCTCAGTCAGTTATTGAAGAGAAATGTAATGTATATGTAAATGATTTAAAATGTACAATTGTTATGCAACTGAAAGAAATACTTTTTTAAAATCTAAATAATCTACATGATTCACATGCTCTGTGTAGGGAAAAGGTTATTACCCAATCTAGGGTCTTTTCTCTAGTCTCATGCACATTTGGAAACTTGCTCTTTGATTTAATCTTCCTCCTTGAAACAGAAACATAGGGACTATGCAAATATGGACTAGAGGCAAGATGAGAGGAGTCCTGCAGAGGTGGATATATAATAAATGTTGCACTGGTACTTGGTGTCTAGACTGATTATTCAATAACTATATCTGAGATAAGATTTAGTTCTGTCCCTATGGGAGGATGATGAAGCTACATTAAAAAAAAATAATAACCAACCAACCAAACAAAAAATCTTCTGAGACCTTAGAGCAGATGACTTTCCTGAGTTGAGGTAGTCCAAACCTCCAGAATTTACCTTTTTTGATCACACATTTTCTGATGTGGAGAGATTCAAAATTTAGAAGCTGGAGCTGGAAATTGTTACTCTCTGTTCTGCTACCCTGTGCATGGTGGGATGGCTATGTTTTCTTAAAGATTATGTGAACCCTTAGCAGTTGAGTGATGTCTTGCTGCTTCATGAATTTAATAGACAATCCAAACTCTAGACTGCAACTGTTAGTTCAGCATAGTGTATATTACTCTTTATAAAGAAAAACATATTGAATATATTTATTTAAAGTCTTCTATTTAAATATTCTTATGTCAACTGTTGTTAATATTTCATAAGTTCATGAAAAGGATATAACATATATATATTTATTTTCCAGGGTTGCCATGCATGAAAAATTATCACAAACTGGGGGGTTTATAGAAACAAAAATAGTGCCAGGTGTGGTGTCAAACAGCTTTAATTCTAGCACTGGGAGGCCAAGGTAGGAGAATCACAGTGAATTCGAGGCCAGCCTGAGACTACATAGTGAAGTCCAGGTCAGCCTGGGTCCTGGGCTAAAGCAAGACCTTACCTCAAAAGAAAAAAAAAAGTGCAGAGTAAAGATCTGAGTCTGCTGATTTGGGATTTGGGACTGCTATTTTACAAAGGACATTTAGAGAGGGCCCAAGGAATAAAATAACACATAAGAAATTACAGGGTGTGAGCAGGGGAATCAGAAAATCTGACCTATGATTCAATTCACCATCAGGCATTTATAAAAACAAACTAGAAGTGAACATTGGATTGCAAGTGTCTTGTGTTACTTTGGAGTTTGGAAGACTGATCGGGAGGCTGAGATTTTACTATGTAGAAGTTGTAGAGACCTGGAACAAAGTAGTAATGGGAATAATGAGAGTTGTAAGGATTTTGGCCAGAAATAACAGGTTTGAGACAAAAGCACTTTCTCATGGAAAGGATTACTATGAGATGTCAGTATTTAAGATGGCAAGACTACTGGAGTCACATGCCTATGTGTATATGTGAGAGAGAAGCTGTTCTGGTTTTAACCTTTTGACCTGCCTTTTTAAATTGAGTGCTATAAATACAAATGAAAATACTAAATATGGAGCTGGGTATGCAAATCTAGACTTTCAGTGATGGAGGGCTAGGAGAAATTTGATAGCAGTAAAATGTAATGTTTAAATGTATAAAATTTGATAAGCTCTCATTTTGACAAACTTACACACCAAGGACAGCACCATAGTATCTTAAGCACCTATTTCTCATCACTTTGATGATATGTTATCAGGACCTCAATATTTGTGTTCTGGAGCTGTTTACTAAAGCTGACTATGTGGGAAACAGGGAGACACATTTCATAGGTAGCTTTTAAATAGACCAGCTCACTGCTTGGGTGATTTGCTGACACCTACATAACCAAAACCAGGTCCTTGCTCAATTATTGAGCTCTAATCTAATGATCTGGGTCCACCTCTGCTGCTCTGCTTACAAACTTTCTCCTAATATGGGTTTGAAGAAGTAAGCTTCTAAGTTTCTTTCCCATCTTTATTGGGAAACTATTTTCAGCTGTGATATTTAAAAGTAATAGTCTTTAAAAAGAAAATATTTTATTTATTTATCTGGGAAGAAAAGAGGGGGAAAAGAGGAAGAGAGAGAGTATGGATGTGCCAGAGATGCCTGCCACTGTAAACACATGTGTCACTTTGTGTTTGTGACTTTACATAGGTGGTTAAGTATCAACCCACACTGTACCATCAGACATTACAATTATGTACCTTCAACCACCAAGTCATCTCTCCAGCCCCTAAAGATACTATTCTTTACCCCATAGTAATGTTTCCCATATATGCAAAACAGTCTTGTTAGCATGCATCTGCATGTTTCCCAATCTTATTCTCGATGCTAAAGTCCTTGTTTGATTTCCTTCTTTTTAAATTAAACACATTTGAAGGTTACTCATGATTTGCTTTATGAAGGTCAAATTCTCAGTGACCTTCTCCATTAACTCTCTGTTGATAAGTAAAATCCAAGTGTAATAACCTAATTCACATAGCCCAATGTATTTTCTTAGGTGTACAATGATTTTCAAAGACAATGTTTACTAAATTTTTATAAATCAAACCCACTAAGTGATATTTCATGAGTAAATATGGATAAATTTATCCCTAGTGGAATTCTAAGAAAGAACTTAACAAATAAGAACCAATGCAGGGTTGATTACTTATTTATATTAGTACCTCACTATCCTTTCATTTTTAATTTTTTTCAGTTATCATTAATATAATGCTTGATACCATGGTTTGAATGTTAAATGCCCCCCTACCATCGGCTCATGTGTTTGAACACTTAGTCCCAGCTGGTAGTGCTATTTTGAGAGGTTGTGGAACCTTGACAAGATGGGTCCTAGCTGAAGAAAGTGTGTCCCTGTGTCGTGGGCCTTAAGGTTTCATACCCCAGTACCCACTGTCATCACAGCCTTCAGTGAGTTGCTCTTGCCACCAGCCTCCTCCCCATATGGTGATGGCCTACCTCAAACCATGAGCCAAAATAAGTCCTTTCTCCTTTAAGTTGCCTCTTGTCTCCTATTTCATTGTGGCAATGAGAAAAATACTAATACAAGAGAAAAAGTAGCTTTTATTAAATGAAGAAAATTACTCAGTTTCCATGTTTTAGCCTGTACTTAACTTTATCAGTAAGTCACTCAGTCATAAATGGAATTTGGAAATAAGTGTGATCATCTGGTTCTGAACTGAATTGATATTTAGGATAAAATTACCCATCAAATTTATATTCAAATAGAAAAATCTCATCACATTAAAGCATTATTTACATATTCATATACTCCTTCCTTCAGGCAAAGACTCCAGCCTTTTACAGATGAATCTAACAAAGCAACATGAAAACAAACACAGGGAAAAACATCCCAAGGAGCTAGTATTTTGCATCATTTTCTTCTTTACTCTGAGAAAGTTCTGCCAAATGCATGTTCAGGAATGCCTTTTGGAACCTCATAATTCAGAATATTTATGAAACCACAACATCATGTCAAAATAAAAATAACAACAGATAATTAGCAATGTGATCACATCTAATTTTTTACCTCAAATTTTTAAATATTAAAGAACTCTAAATATCCTTGGGTTGTCCTGTATGCATAATGTTTAATTATTACTGAAATACCATCAAAAATGTTGTCAGAAAGGAAAGTGATATGACTATGGATACATTAAGAATTCTTATTCTTGTTCTGTTAAGTGACATGTTCCCATTACTTCAGCATCTCTATTATTAACAGTGCCTCTTGTTAGTCATGGAGATAAAAGGCATACTTCAAAAGATGCCACCTCTGAAAGAGATGAAAAACATGGAAAATGTAAATAAAAAGGAGAAATGGAGATGATAGAAGCCAGGTAGATAGTGATGACTGGAAATAAGTAGGAAAAAAAAAAAAGAATAGAAAGGCTAAAAGAAATCTTGAATTTGAGATGAAAGCTTTTACCCCCCGCTGCCTCTTTCTCAGGTAGACTCCCCAAATGCATAGTACACTTCTCCCCTAGAACCTTAATCCTAGTCTTCCCAGGGAAAGTTTGGCCTTTTCTTTTTCCTTTTCTAGAATTTTTTTTTTTTTTTTGCTTTTATCTCCCTTTGCCAAGCATCTGATGTGCTTTTTATGCTTTATAGATCCCAGTTGAATTTAGTATATTACGCAATAGAAAAAGTTATCTAGTACATTTGTGAGGCATTCTAGTTTTTATGAGCTTATAAACATTTTTGGGTAGCTGACCTTTACAGCACATATAAAACTCTCAAACAGTGCGGTGTACCTGTGTAATCTATGCTGTAGTGCATTTGTCTTTAGGTCACAGTAGGTCTTTGGTGCATGACTGCTGATGGCACCAGGTATTATGTCTGAACTTTTTCAGTGATCTCTAACTGTGGATCATCAGGAATCTATTGTACTAGTGTTTATTGCTAAAACTAATAATTTGATTCTTTAAACTCAAACTTAATTATAAAGGTCAACTTTTACTAAAATGCTTAAAATAAGATTAATAACAAAGTCGTCTCTGGGTCTTCTTGCTTGATCCTGCTTGCAAAAGATAATCCTTTTCAATCATGTTTGGAGCTAATATCTATAATTTAGCTTCCATGTTTCCAATGGATATGTATAAAGTGCTATTTCTCAAGTCATTAATTTAGAAACAAGTTGCTTCTTATGTATATGTATAAGTTTATGAGCATTTTGGTTTATACAATGTTTTCTGCTTCCCTTACTAGCAGAATTACTAGTATACATTTAAAACCTTTTTACTTTAATGCAGTTTATCATTTTAGAAGAATTGGAACTATCGTAGTATTCGTGCATAGAGTTCTAATATAAGCATTATTCAGTTTCCCCAAATGTTCATATCTTAGAGATGATGCTCAAACCTAAGAGAAAAAAACAACAACAACAAAACAACCTAAGATCATTGGTACTATAGTATTGAGTAAAACTTGCAGTTCATGCAGATTTCACCAGTTTCCACACCCATTCTCTCTCTGTCTGCTTCTCTTCTATATCTCTCTCTCTCTGTCTGCTTGCAAATAAATAAATAAATAATTTTAAAAAATTAGAAGAATACAGATTAACCATCTTTCATATGTCCTTCAGGTTTATCTGATGCCTCTCATGATTATACTGAGGTGATGAGTTTTCCACTAATGTTCTTCTGATCTCACCAAAACAGGAAAGATCTGATGCCAGTATGACTTAGTACTGGTGATATTAACTTCAAACATTTGGTTACTATTGTATCTTGAATAATGTACAGTTGGTAGTTTTCCCTTTCAATGCTGTGCTTCAATTCAAACACCAAATTCTCATGCTCAACTGAAGGGCAATCAAGCACCATTTCCTGGGGGAGATTAGTAAATTATACATGGATATATTTTCAAGTTGCCTCAGCAATTGCCAACATTTAGAGGGAGGGTCTTTGAGACTTGCAACTATCCCAATTCTCTTTAAAGTTCATTCAGTAACTGTCATATGCATCTGTGCTCACAGCAATTACTTCTGTGGTGATTTAACAGTGACTTAATATTTCTCTCATTCTTTCAAACTTTGTTCCTATTTGGAATTGTTCTGTAAGGAAGATTTTAACTTATCTCAAAATTATTTCTTACTTACTTACTTATTAATATCATTGTATACTTGTGGATAATCACATTTTGGTTTATAAGCAACAGATAATTCAGTGGCTCAAATTATTCTAGCTTTTGTCATTGGGAAGGTTTTCTTTCAGGCTGGCAGGTTGGCTTCTGTCTTTTTAATATGTCCGTTTAGTTTTGGTTTTTGTTGATTTATTAGATGAATGTATGTGCACATTTGTGAAGGGGAGGTACTCATGTATGTATGTAGGTGTGCTTATACCTGGGTACAAATCTGTGCGAAGGCAACCTGTGGTGTCATATGCAGGAACACCTTCCACCTCTTTTGAAACACTGTCAGTCATTGAATTAGAGTTCACTAGTTAGAATTGACTATACCAACTAGTCCATGGGATCCTACTATCTCTTTCTCCCCTCCCTTTCCACCACATCTGACATTGAAAAATGTATATTTATTTATTTTCAAGCAAAGAGAGACACAGAGAGAAGAGAAACAGAATTTGGGCACTAGTGCCTCCAGCCACTGTAAGTGAACTCCAGATACAGGTGCCACTTTTTGCATCTGACTCTATGTGGGTACTGGGTAATTGAATCCTGTTGTTAGGCTCTACAGGCAAGTACTTTAAATGCTGAGCCTCACACCAACATTTTTACATGGATACTAATAACTGAACTAAGGTCTTCATGCTTGCATGGCAAACAATTTACCACCTGAGCTATCTCCCCAACCCCTAGTTTTATGTTTTGAGTGCTTCATTACTCTATAGCACTTATGGATGCTACTGCTATGTCTTGTATTTGCTTTATGCCTGTTCTCAAATAAAGCATTTCCTCCTGGACTAATAGGTTCTTTGATTACAACATGGTACTTAAAATTCTACATTTCAGTCCTGTATGTGCTATTACTATTGGGTGCCCTGCTTATTGTCTATCTCAGTGTAAACAGATAGAGTGTATGTACATACATGAACTCATCTGTAGTTATTTCCATGTCTGTATATCTATAGCACTTAATACAGTATTTTAGAAACACAACTACCCTCAACATATATCAAACCAGCTGGCACATTGTTCTTTGACTTCTCAGCCTCTTGAACAATGGGAAAATAAAATTTCTTCTTTATAAATAACCAAATTTTTGTACTATGTTTTGTACTATGTTACAGCACTGTGGTGATTAAACCAGATTATGTTTTAAAATATACATGTCTAAAATGAATTTATTTTACATTAATGGAATTTAAACTGTTGATTTAGGGAATGTGCTCTAATTTTCTTCATCCTGCAATAAGACTTTCAATGTTTTAACCAATTTCTGTCATATTCCCATATTTTTATTCATTGGCCCTCTTTTTTATTGTCCTTTTTTATTTAGTTTAAAGGACAACTGTGGAAGATCAAAGTCACTCTAATATTTTAAATCCAGAAAGTACTGTGTTTCTTTTTCTTATCAAAAAAAAATGTGTTAAAGTTTCAACACTTTAATGTTAACTTGAGTTTTTGTCATTCCAGTATTGCTTTTTTAAAAGAAGCATTTTATTTATTTATTTATTTATTTATTTATTTATTTATTTATTTGACAGAGAATGAGAGAAAAAGAGATTGAGAGAGAGAATGGGTATTCCAGGGTCTCTAGCCACTGCAAATGAACTTTAGTCATATACACCACCTTATGCATCTGGCTTTATATGGGGACTAGGAAACTGAACTCAGAGTCTTAGGCTTTGCAGGCAAACAACCACTGAGCCATCTCTCCAGCCCAAGTAGTACCTTTTATATATTGAAATCATTACACATTTGTTGAATAGCTACACTATATGCAGGGACAAGATAGAAGGTAAGGGAAAAGGTAAAAGACATATATTCTGAGATAAAGGATCCCTTCATTTCCTTGGATACTATTTATATAGATTTTTTTAAAGAGATGACTCAAACATAAGGCTTTACTTGAACTCAATTACAAGGTTTAGTCATTCATAACTACCAAGAATAGAAGAAGACAGAGTCACAAATAATAAACAACAGCCATTTCATAGTTTTAGCCATCCTTAACTGAATTGATGTATTTCTAGTGTTCTTCATCATATCTAGCTATGAGCTTCATTGTATGTAATCTAGTCCTAAGGTTATATTGGTACCATGAGTACATATGTCAATATACCTGAAATTTCTATGTCTCAAAGTTTTTTCTGTTAGAGTATAAACATGTAAACACACTGTTGCAGTCAGGTTCGCATTGCTGGCAGAAATCACCCGACTAAAAGCAGCTTGTGGGAAAAAAGAGGTTTATTTTGGCTTACAGGCTCGAGGGGGAAGCTCCATGATGGCAGGAAAAACGATGGCATGAGCAGACGGTGGACATCACTCTCTGGTCAACATAAGGTGGACAACAGCAACAGGAGAGTGTGCCAAACACTGGCAGGAGAAGCTGGCTATAATACCCATAAGCCCGCCGCCAACAATACTCTGCCTCCAGGAGGTGTTAATTCCCAAGTTGCCATCAGCTGGGAACCTAGCATTCAGAACACTTGAAGTTTATGGGGGACACCTGAATCAAACCACCACACACACACACACATACAGAGAGAGAGAGAGAAAGAGAGGGAGAGAGACATTTTTTTCTTAAATGAAGAACTCTCCTAAATTCAAACACAGGACAAGTGATTTGGTAAACCTTACATAGCTTCAGCCTTGGTGTGATCAGTGCAAAAGCTCAAAGTTCCTAGGGGAAGAGAAGGTATTGATGGAACTGGGTGCAAAGGTACTAGAAACCAGGCATATCCACAGATGGAGACCCTGCTGATTGAAAAGCAGAGTCTGCTACTTATATATCTGAAGAGTCCTGTTTCTTATTTATTCTGGTTGGAATATAGATTACTATATATTGCCCTTTTGATGGGTGTGATTTTGAAATGATGAGATTAGTATAATCCACTGGCTTTTACATCCTTTTATTTTTAAGTCCATTTTGCAGGCTTAGAAACTAAGAAGACATGACAAAGAGTTAAGGCTCAGCAGCTGCTCTGTCATCAGGAAGGATTCACAGAGTACCGCCCCCTGCAAAGACAGGGATCTTCTTACAGGTCCTAGAGAAATTGGGGAGGGGGTTGCAGTCAGGGAGAGAGAAATAAGAAAAAGAGACATGTCAGAGCTTTACTTAAAGCTATGCCATTGGTGTGTAAATCTCTCCTTGTGAGAACACTTTCATGTCCTGCCTGAGTGACAATACACATTCTAACTCTATGCTGGCCTCAAATTTGCCTATGTAAGAATCATCTTGTTGGATGTCAGCTATATGCGGAAGTGCAATCATAGAATTAATACTATCCTATATTAATTATTTCAGCTATGTTTTAACATAGGTAAAATGGAAGTCCATCTATGAACATATTGCTATAGTCTCTATTTCCCTTAACAACTAGGGGAAAATGAGACATCCTGAGCATGCCAATCCCTCTTGGGCAAGAAAACCATGTTTTTTCTTGCTTCATCTAAATGCCTTTTAACTTGATTCGGAGGAGATTTTTTTTGTATCCCACCAGAAATGAGTTTAATTTACAATTAATGCTTAGTAATTAGTCCATGTACATTTTACTCATTTGCCTTAAAAATGTATTCCACTAGATAATGAAAAGATATTTCTTGTCCTTCAGGGATCACCTCTGGATAACCTGCCTCTTGGCCTTAAAGAATCTCTTTAAATGAAAGAGGGAGTCTCCTCAATTAATTTGATACATCAAGTCATCAGCAAAATATTTATTTCCCCCTCTTCCCCCACACAAGGTGAATAAAGGTTAATAAGGATGAAAATGGAAAATAATTATGGATGAAAATACACACAATAAAAATGCAAAACAAATCAGAATAAATAAAGTTTAGTGTGACTGTTAGGTTAAGATGTCTTGATACTCACTCCAGTCATAAGGTGTATGTGTGTTTCTCCTCTTGAAGGACAGGAAAACAGTAGGTATACTGAAAGCCTTCCTTACTAGCTAGTGGACAATGTAAAGAAAACACTAAAGTGTTTCTTCCAAAGTTCTAGATTCCTTTCTCTTTATTATTGAATAACGTAATAGGTCTTTGCTGTTATTTTAATCAAATTTCTCTTTAAAAGTTATATTATTGGTTTTTCGTGGCTTTTTTTTCTTTTTTTTTTTTGACTAGTGATCTCCCAGTCAAGAAATCCAATGGAATGACCAAAAAAGAAGAGACATTTATTTTCTTTTAAAGAAATTAAATCAAGAGATTAATTCAGAGTAAGTAAGGCATCCTTTTGAGAGACTCAGAGGCTCCGAATTTGTTTTTCAGCTTTGGTTTTTGCATCCTCACTGTCCATGTAGCTGTTCCAGCCTCTGCTTCAGGTTCATTCTTATCAGCATGAGAGCAAAAGGCAAATGAAAAGGGGGTTAACTTCTCCATTTGGGAAAAAAAATAACATTTTTAATTGACTGGTCACATTGCATTCATCCAATGTGTCCCCCCCCCAAAAAAAAAAAAAACTTCCATTTTATCAACTTTCTAGTACTTTTTCTCTACCAGTGACAAGAATGGATATCAATGGGTCTCAGAATACAGCACTCCACAGTTTGCCTTGGAATACTGAATACTTTGTACTGAAGGATAAGGGCTCAAAAACAT
>JAEOAD010000019.1:6722500-6742500 GCA_036365145.1 Orientallactaga sibirica | reverse complement strand
TCTGTTTTAGAGACAATAGGTGCTTCTCCTAGCCCCAGGCATGTCAGGGCCAGCTGATCTTCTATGTCTTTGTTTAACACTGTAATTTCTCCTGGAATCTTCAACATTCTTATGAACTGTCACCCCAATTGTGAGGATTTCCTGGCTCTCTGGACCCTCAATCCTCTGTTTTCACCTATGCTTATGGACCTAAGCACTCCTTTATAACTTTATTATATCACTGATTCATTGTCCTGTAATCATATGTTGTTTTATGTTTTGTGGTTTTTATTCCTGAACAAGACCTCATATAGTCAAGACTGGACTTGCTGTGTACTAAGTATAACCTTGAACTTCTGATCCTTCTGCTTACACTTCTCCAGTGCTGGGATTATAGGCATGTGCTACTGTACCTGGCTTTATCTAGTGCTGGGAACTGAACCTAGTGTCATGCAAGGCAGGCATTTACTGACTGAGCTATATCTCTAGTCCTGTAACGGTATGTTTATATGTGTTTCCAATACTATACATTCCTGACCTCATATAGCTGTTTTCAGGAATCATGTCATAGGTGCCAAACACAAAACAGCTGCTCAAATAATATTATGTTAAATTTTTAAGTTGGTTAACTATTGTTTCTCTGTTGAACTCCATTGAAGCATTATTTTTCCCTTTCTTTGGCACATATGATGTACTTTTTAAATTCTACTGAGTTGACTATTCATGGCAAGAATATCTTAGTCATCTTTGTGGCGTGCATGTACTTTGAAGCCAAATTCATACCAAATGGATTGAATTGTGTTAATACATTAAGTATATCTTAATTATCATGTTAATTGGTATTTCCCCTGTGGGCTTGGGGAAGGTAGCAAGGGGGTTGGAGTATAACTATTTAGTTCAGTGAAGGAGATTTAAAAAAAAAAAAAACTCAGCTATTTAAGTCAAAGGTAAAAAATTAATTTGCTATAAAATGAACCCAGATCATATATTCGCTGATTTGGAAGTGTTTGAAGAATGTAGCAGAATCTGTTTTCAAGAACTTTTTAGTTTCCACTCTCTAGTAGCCAGTCTGACTCAAGTGCAATTTAATAAGTTAATTGCAATGTGTGATTGACAGAGGCAGGGGACAATGTCTGATGTGAGGACTTCTCTATAACATGATGATGATAACTAAAGATCCTATTATTTCATTAAGGACTCTGTGGCTGGGCTGATGCACAGCAAGACTTTCTCAGAATCTACCTTCAAAGTGATTGATATCAAGTCTGTGCTCATCCCTTATGTCACCAAGCCAGGGATGGAGAGAATGTCACTCAGGATCAAGCTAAACCTTAACTCTTGTGAGCCTAAAGGTCTGAGATGGAGACAGTATCACTGGGAATCTGCTGGAAGCTGTCAGATATCCTGTCACAGTTATTTAGGAACTGAAGCATAAGAAGTAAGCAATTGCAAGAGTCACCGCTTATGAACTTAGAAAAAAATATTTTCTATGGTACACAAGCCAAACAAAAGGTCCAGGAAAATTCCCATCATGTAATATAAGAAAATGCATAAACAACTTATTTTACTTAAGGAAATGTATAAATAAAAAAAATTGCACTGACATTATGGAAATCATTTTTTTTATTTTAAGTATTTTAGTTCTGAAAGAAAAATAATAAACTATGCATTAATGAGATACACACACACACACACACACACACACACACATATATGAATGATACCATGCTATTCATGACATGTTTTTAAGTAATGTATTTATATCTATATTTTGCAAATGTTATATAACAACTTAATGTGGACGTGTAATTAATATGTTTTTTTTTTTTTTTTTTTTTTTTTGAGGTAGAGTTTCACTCTAGCCAGGCTAACCTGGAATTCACCATGTAGTCTCAGGGTGACCTCAAACTCAAACTGACAATCCTCCTACCTCTGCCTCCCAAGTGCTGGTATTAAAGGCATATGTCACCATGCCTAGCTTTTTAAAATTTTTGAACTTATATTTATTATTGAATACTTGGTAGCTTTAAAAACAATTTACCTAAGATGATTTTTCTGCACATAAATTTCTAATAAAATGCTGGTGTGAAATTTCTTGTAATTTTTGACACTTAATAAAGCTTAAAACATTTTATAGATGTAAAAATGTCAAACAAAAATATTTTCAATATATTAAAATATTTTTCAATGAAACAGGGAAAGACCCCAGTGAGTATAAAAATGAATAGTTACATCCAAAAGTTTCCTCCTCCCCAGAAGTGCAAATAACTCTTCACTCATTATGCAACAAGATAGTTGCCTGTTCGTCTAACCTAAACATTTACAGTAACTGATTTATTCATGGTTGAAAATCAAATCTATTGCAATTCAGATAATTTCTCTGCATTAGGAAAATGAATAAATTAAAAGTGTGCTTCAGCAATTCAGTCCTCTTAAGCTGGGATTCTGCAAGCTTGGGAGATGTCAAAACCTGCTGGTATCTAAAAGAGCCAACTCCAAGTTTGTGTGTCCCGGTCCACTCTACCTTTCCATCAGGCAGTACATGTGAAATAGAGAAGCAGCTCTAATTAATCAAAGTCAGATGTGCCTGAACGCCTGGAGTGGCTGCTGATCCTCGTCCCAGCTTCTCCCATGTTCTCGCTCTATGTTTTTACCTTGAAAACTTCTGCTCTGAGCTGGGAATGCCTGAAGGGCTTGCACGGTAAGTCAATGTGAAATTATCTCAGCAGGAAGAGGTTGCTTTTCAGCTTAAATGATTTAAGGCAGCAATTTTTCACACTCTCAAACTCTGACAAACGCCCAGATTGCCTCTCATGTCTGACTTCAAAATATTCAAAGAAAAGCTATTTTTATTAAAAACACTCTAGAGAAAATTGTATGTCACTTGTTCTCTGATATAACTTCATTTCTCCTGACAGTGACAATTTTCACCTCAGTACAATTTCTTTATTTTTTCCAAAGCTAATTCTGCTTAATATTAGTATTTATACAAACTCATATCAACTTGTCTCTGTGAAATATTCAAGGGTGTCAGGTAAATGTTGCTCACTGTCATTCATCTTCTTTGGGTGTTCAAAATGATCAATCGATTTAAAACTACACTTACTTTGGACATTATTGTTTTATTTGTGAGGCAGAACTTAACAACTGCTAAAAACCCTTCATTTGACAAACCTGTGTCTGCAAACTGCAAACAATTCTAAACTGGATGGCACGTGTCCATTGCCAAAGATCGTAAAAGTTTACATTAATAAGTCTATTTGTTCCCTGCCTTTAAGTCATGCAGGTATGACAGTGCCTGTGTTGTCTTATGCTGCTTACATGTTAATAAGATTATAGTGGATGTCATATTGCAGGGAAACATCACATTTGCTTTATTATGAATGCTGGCAGTGCAGAAACAGCACATTATAATCACTTCAAAAAAGAAATATATTCTGCATCTTTTCATATGTGTTTATAATTCCACTAAACCTCAGCAGAATCAAAGTCAGTAGGGACAAGAATGACAGACGGTTTACTGTTCCACAGTCTGCTGAAGTCATGGTGAAAGGGTATATAGCAGAATAGTTAATATGTATAAGGTGACTTGTGGCCTGTGACCTCAAAGCATATCTTCTGGCCTTATGGAATTTCCTCGAGAAAAATAAGCACCTTGCATGTGAATTCCCAACCAGCAACCTAAAGCTTTACTGAAGGGTTAATTTTATTTTTATCCATGCAGGTCTGAAGTAGAGTGCTGATAAACAGAGTGAGTGTTAAGCATTTGTATCATTCGTGCACTGATGAACTGGAGCAAACTCCCCTCTAAGAACATTGCCAACTCATATAAGTATGCTTTCTCTATGCCATGAAATATTTCTAAAGCAAAACTGGGACATTTAGATTTCATTTCAATTCCTTAAAAAGAAATCAGTGAAGGAATTACCTTGCAGCTTCTACACATGCTCCTGGGGTCAGGTGAAAGAAGGACATGGAAGATGGCAGAGCAGAGCTTTTCATAAATTCCAGTGCTCCCATGAACAGCTCCTATACCAACATTTCACTGGATATGTTGTCCATTCCTGTCATGAACTTGTGAAGTATTTTCTGTTTGGAAGTCACAACTATTTGTATTTTGCTTACCTTCCTTGAACTTTATTTATCATTAGCTCACAAATGGAAATAGTGACTCAAATTTTAAAGATCTCTATAGTCTACATCTCTATAGTCCTCAAGAATGAAAAACTTTAAAGGTAATTTTTGGATGTATATGAGATAAAAATCTGTGAAGAATTGATGGGATTAATAGAAATAATTATTAAAAAGCCATAAATTTACTGGAACAAAAAAAACCTTATACACGTATACAGACACATAAACATCTCCCATAATTGGATAGTTTGTTATGTAATTGAATTTACTAACATTAAAATATAGGCACTTACAATAAAATTGCAAACTGAAGATCTTATATCTTTTGAATTGTCAGAAGCATACATGTTAAAATATAATTAAATGTTTTTATTTCTAATAAAAGCAAAACATTGAAAAATTCAAACTAAGTTATATGAAAGAATTGTTTAATGAAATGCTTTGTTTATAATTGTTTATAATTTTTATGATATCTATATAAGTAGAATGAAAATATAGCCATTCTTTTCTGACTTAAATACTCCAAACTTTATATATGTGTGTGTGTATGTATATATATTGTATACTTTGGTATGAGAAAATAATAATTTCATGTCTGAAATATAATTATGATAGATAAACCAATAAGATATAGACCCAAAGGAATAGCTCACATTGAATTTTATAGGTGAAATTGTTAATAAGACCATCATATAGCTTTAGTATTTTAGAAAATTATATTTAGAAAATTATATCTCTTATTTCACAAAAGCATATAATTTGCTAACTTAAGATCCTATAAGAAGTATAATTTCTGATCACTAATGAAAATAAAATTTTTCCTTATTGACAAAAAAACATAATGATAAATTCTAAATAAATTTTCTGTTGCTTGTATTATCATGTATGTGTTTATATACAATTATATTTTCATAATATTGATTGTTTTATTAAAGTTATTCAGTCCATTATGTTTGATATTTTTATTTCAATTATTTTAAAAATAAAAAAGATTTATTGCTTCAATTCTATGTGTTTTTCTTTCTTTCAACATTAGTGTTTTGTTGTTGTTCTGGATTTAAACAATTATTTATAAAGTATTTAAAGATATCTCTTGTTTTAGTAAAAATTAGAAATTGGATAGAAAACACATACACAACCACACACAGCTGTTATATCTAACATTTCCAGCCATCCTTGGAGTTTTCCTGTGTGAGTCAGTTTTAGCTGTAAATATACATGTACACTTTTTCAACGTAATGGATAGAACGCATATACACAACCACACAAGGGCATTATATCTATCATTTCAAGCAATCCTTGGAGTGTACCTGTGTGAGTCAGTTCCAGCTTTAAATATACATGTACACTTTCGCAATGTAACCTGAACCAAAGAATCAAAGAAGGTGATAAAAGCTGAAGTTGCATTAGTGAATATTTATGTTGGCATACCTGAAAACTTTGTAAAAGTAAAACAAATGCTGAGGTTACTTACTTCCGAAAGGAAGTCAGCCTTCCTAAATTTCTTTCAGAAGAACATAATTTTCCCAAATGATATAAATCACTATTGCTTTCTGAAATTAACAAAGAATACCAGCAATGCCAAGGAACTGCACTGTTTTGCCTGTTTACTTTTTCTTTTCTAATCACCATAAAAAATCTTCAGTGAAACAATTATTCTTGAAAACAATCAGGCCAATATATCTTTATAAAGGAGAAAATCGATTTAACAACAAAACTAGATTTATCTCTATTGATCAAGAGACGTTCAGTGTAATTTTAGTGAATTATGCGGGGCTCTTATTTCCTCACAGAAACCTTCCAATGAGGTTGGGCGGCAGACTGAAGCCTACTGCATAATCTTTTAGTTGCTATCTACTTACATCTTCATCAGTGCCGACCTTTCAGAATAAATTACATGCATCTATATGCATGTATATATGTAGACAGGAGACCAAACCAAACATGGATTTTTCTCTTAGGCTAAGTTTCACTACTCTGTGTGACTTTGTTATTAGTACCTAAGTAGGAGCCTGATGTCATTTCTTTTTTTTATTCATTAGCAAAGAAATAAGGTTTCCATAAAGGGATTCAGTGTTAAAGAAATAAATTCCAGTTAATCATATGAGAACGAAATTAGAAAGGCTCAAAAGTAATATGATATTTTTTCTTCTTAAATAAGAGTAATTTTTAAAGATACTATTAACACCTTTGTTTCTGAAACTCTCAAGCAGGAAAGAAGCACAAAAGGATTAGAAATAGACAAAAATATTAGTTATGCTCTGTAGTATGCCATGTGAATTGTGGATATCATTTTCTAGTAAATATAGAAAAAAAAGTTCTAAAACTATCTCAGGTGATATTTATTGTTTGCTTAAATGCTTGGTTAATTGAGCCACATTGAATTATATCCCTTACAGAACAATAAAACGTCCTCTGTCTTGTCAGTGTATGCTCAGAATATTTTTTGATTTGAACTATTGCATATTGCCTGTAGAAGGAAGCTTCCACAGGCAAAAACAGACCAATTTATAAATAAGGCAATCCTACTTCAGCAAAGGAAGATTAAGAAATGCATTTTCATGTTAACAGGTTAAACACAGTGCACCTAAATGTGTACTTGAACAATTATTCTTTGTGCACCTTAAATTCAATTTAAATAAGACAAGAAATAATGTCATTGTTCAGTAGATAACAATCGCATTTCCATATTTTTAAATCATAACTTTTTGTTCTGTTATAATATGCTTGCTGAATCAAGTAAATGACAATACACAGTGAACATTTCAATGTACAACTAACTTGTTTCACTATTTTTAAAGTTTAGTATCACAAGTTCATGTCAATTAAGTTATTGTTCCTGTGCATTATTAAAAATCATGTTAAAAATTGAAAATTAATTTTTACTTATTTTGTTACTTGAACAATGATTAATATCTCCCAAAAGACTTAAAGACACAGGTATTTGTAATACCATGAAGCAATATTCAATTCTGAATAAATTTATATAAACTGTACTTATATAAATAAAAATAATACTAAAATAGTTTTGACCTAAGAAAATAATTAATCCCTGATATAAAATAATACTAATTTTATTATGCAATAGTCACTTATTTAAAGCTACCATGCCAGTCATTAAACCATAATGAACAGAGTTAAATTTTAGTATAGAATAGTGGAATGTAGGATACAGAAATATTTCTATTGAACATTAATATCTATGAATCACCTGAATTAGCAATAATATTTTAAAGTGGACCTGATAAATCTATGTACATCATAATCATATTTGTAGCTTCCAACTCTGTTCCAATTCTAGTAACACTAACATGAATGTTTACTCCTGGTCCCTATTACAGTATTGAGCTATGACTGTCAAATTATTAAGTAACACTTTTGGTTTGTTTTGAAATACCAAAAGCTAATTCTGGATATCTTTGGAATGACTTCCTGCCTTCTATGCATATAAACTTATTTTACAGTAAGAGTAACAGATTCTAACCTTATTAAATTGGAGTACCTTTATGTGTTTCCACAAAAAAAAATGAAAATACCTAAAGCTTTTGATAAAAGAAGTTCTTTAAACTGATTTTTATAAACCAATAAAGTGCCGTTATTGTTCAATAGGTCATAATTGCCTTTATATCAACTCAAAAATATTGTTTAGAGTGATTAATATACAATGCACCATTATGCATCTGAAAGTGTTGATGCATAATTTTTCGTTCTAATGTTATTATATAATTGAGAGAGCATGTTCATTTGCTTTAATAACTACTAAGATGCACTTAATAAAATGAAATGTAAAAATAATACTTGTAATTTAATCTATTCATGAAAGTAATTTAAAAAGTCTACCACTCTCCTTAATGCAGATAACATTCATCATTTATAAAGTGTTGTGATGCAGAATTGACAATGCCATTGTTTTTTACACTTGGCGATGATTCTGCAGCCTTCATATCATCTGCATACCAACCTCGGGATTATCAAGGGCAAACAAAAGATAATTAACACCAGAAACAGGCAAATGCAGGAGCTACTGACTGAGGGTGCTTACTTAATGCAAGAATTCTGAAACCCAGAAAATGAGATAACTAGAGAAAAGCTTGCCTCTGGAAAAAAAAATCCAATATCCTATTCTTTCTATGACTCTTCTTGCTTTAGTTTGTAAAGGTGTCTTGTCTGACAACCTGGCCTCAAATCGCAATAGTTATCATTTACATGGAGTTAGCACCAGCAGTTTTTAAAAGAGAGAGTTTCAAATCATATACTTAGCAATGGCATTTTCATGCCTGTTGCAATCATGCATTTGTTTATAATGTATGTCAGAGAAACAGAAAACGAACTATAAGGTGCAGTACCTTCTGTTGTGTTTTCACATTTATGAAGTGTAATAAAATTTCAAAAAATTATTTTGCACAATTAAATATTTGTAATTTAACACATTATGTAGATATTACATGTTGTCTAAATATGATTACAATTTATCAAAATCTTTCACTTAGTCACATGAATTTATATTAAGAACAGAGGAATATGTGATATTAAAATTGACTATATTGCTACCCTACTCGTCAAGTGATTACTAGTATCTTTCCAAGCAGGCACTGTTTAACTTTTAATAAATAATTACTATTTAGTTTGATTTGAATGTAGTGCACCTTCACTTTACAGTGAAACATAAGGCAAGTACTACAGGTTTAGAAGCCATATCTAAGGTTCTGAAACAATGATTATTTTGAAACACTTCAAAATAAAGATCATGATGTTTTATAGTAAAGTATTGATTATATTTTCAAATATTAGACTTTGGGTTTACAATCATAAAAGAATTATGAAGGAGAGTGGATTTTTATCACCTGGAATTTAAGACCCATGTACATGATGAAGTTTAAATGTAAAAATAATTATTCCTGATAGATTGGGGGGGAGGCATACAATAACTAGTGCATTTTCTGAACACAATTCAATATACAGTCCAAAACTCATCTCCACTAACTGTCATTTAAAATGCTCTTTGGGTTGTTTTTCTTTTTTTACAGTAATACTATATACCCAACTTAAAAAACGAGCCAGGAAATATTGTATATTATACTTCTAATTCACATCTACCTATGAACTGGGCTATGTTTTATGTGATTAGTTTTTAAATATCAAGTCATAACCTAGAAGTGAATACCTGATTAAAAATAAATATATCATCCCTATGCTGCATGATACTTAAGAGAATCAGTGTGATCAAACTTTCAGCTTCCTTGTCATGGCTTCTATCCTCCATCCCTGTTTTCCTGCCTCATCCCACCGTGGCAGCTTCAGTTTCTTTCACCATGTCTTCTCATGCTTCCTCTTCAATGACATAACAAAGCCTGTCTTCAGGTGCTACCTGATTTCCTAACCCTCTCTCAGAAAATCTGACCAGTAATTTCATTTGTTATTTCCAAATGAACCCGTAACAGCCTAACCAATAACCTAAGTCAAGAGACTGGAAGTTAACCTAGACTTTTCTTTATTCTTCACTCATCCAATTATAAACACCCTAGATAGTCCACTGTCCACAGCGTTTATATCAAAACACCCACAAATATAGTAGATGCCACCAGTACTATTTACTGCCCAATGGTCCTATCCACCTCTAATTCCAAACCTCCAACTTGGTCCAGTAAGACAGCTGTCAGAAAAATGTCTCTCATTAAAAGGTCACCATTATTAGATACTGAGTCTTGACCTCTATTGTGATTTGAATGGGAAATGTTTGCCATAAGCTCCTATGTTTGAATAATTGGTGTCTAGATGCTGGTGTCACTGTTTGAGAAAGCTTTGGAACCTGTAGAAGGTGGAACATTGCTGGAGGAATTGGGTCACTGGATGTAGGCCTTAAGATTTTGTGACCCAGTCACACTTCCTGTCTGCTGACTTTGGTGAGATATGACCAGTTCTTTTCCTATGCCTGTTGTCATGATTTGACTCTGCATGAATCTTGCCCTTGAAACTGTAAGCCAAATTAAACCAATTTTCTTCCATAAATTTCTTCTGGTTGGTACTTGTTCACAGCAACAAGAAAGTAAGTGACACATCTGTATAGCCTTTGTCCAACTATCAAGCACATGCATCAAAACAGCTTCCACCAGCAGAATGTAAGAGGTTGGAGGAAGCTAGTTTCCAATAAAACTATTTACAAAATACAACAAATAAAGGTAGCACATCATTGTGGCTAGTGGACTGGAATTTTCTTACTTCTGTTCTAAATTGCCCCAGAGTAAAATTTCTAAATTATAAATCAGATTCCATTGCTATCTTATTTGTTCATCTTTTACATCATCTACAGGAAAATAAATAAATAAAATACAACCTCCTTAACAGCCTCTTAACCATCTCTATGATACCAGTTCTACTATTCACTCCCACCTCATTCCCCTCACTTAGTATTTGTCCAGTGCCATGGAATTGTAGTTGCCCCAGTCATTCTCATCTTGACTTTGTGTCTTTGAACAAGGTACATTCACCACATGTGATAAAGAAATGTATGTGCGCTGGGCGTGGTGGAGCACGCTTTTAATCCCAGCACTCAGGAGGCAGAGGTAGGAGGATCACCATGAGTTTCTGGCTACTCTGAGACTACATAGTAAACTCAAAGTCAGCCTGAGCTACAGTAAGACCCTACCACAAAAATAAAATAATTATCTCTGTAGGAGAATCTTTTTTTCTCTCTCTTTCAGAACGTTGCGAGACCTGAAGAGATAAACCACCCCTTGCATTTCAGTCAAGCCCTAGCTGAAACCACAGAGGAATTGGGTAGATGAGAAAGAATGCAGCTTCCATGGCGAGCCTAACAATCAGTGCCAGGGTAAAGGAGACAGACCCTGAAGATACTCAACATCTACCAAAGCAGAGATCCAGAGGTTCCTAAGAGCAAATCACTGAAGTAGTCTTAAAACACACTCATCAAGGCTCAGGCAACTTTGCAGAAGAGGGGGAGGAAAGATTGTAAGAACCACAAGTTGGGACATCATGTACAGAGGTATTGCCTTTCCCAATAACTGACTGCTGCTTCCACAATGCATGCCCCACAACTCCATGGGGAATACTTGCATTCCCACTAGGAGGACCCCCAGCTGAAGGGGGGCAAGGATGAGGGAAAGGATGGTACCAAGTCATGAGGTATCCATACTAAGTACGTCCATAATTTTAAAAAATAATAATTAATTAAATAAATCAAAATAAATGTATAGTATGTTTTTGACATTGTTTTGGACTCATAAGGAAAAGGACAATGTTTGTTATTGTTTAATTGTCCATGTTTGGTTCAATGTCTATAAGTACTTTGAATTACTAACTCATTGGAAGAGCACGGACACATGATTTTATAAAGTACTTAGAATTTCAATAGTTTTTTTTACAGCTTCTCAAATTTGTCAATTGACCTCCTTAACTACATATTAGGGGACACAGTTCTCACATTTAAAAATTGGGCAACATGTAACATATAAAACAATATTTATATGTCTAATAAAACAAAAGTAGAAAACAAAAATTAAATAAAGAAGGAAGAGCCAGAGAATCGTACTTAAAGAGGGTTTGTGTGTGAGTATATGAGTGTTCCTGTGCATGCTGGCACATGTGTGTATGTGGGTGCATCTGCGTGTGTGCAGGGCAAAGGTTGTTCACATGTCTTCCTCAAGTGCTTTCCACCTTTTTTTCCCAATGAAGACAAATTCTCTAACTTGAACTCAGAACATACTTGGTTGGCTAGTCTAGCGAGCCAGCTTACTCTAGGTATCCCCTGTTTTCTCTTCCTGAGCACTGGTGTTATAGGCAGGCTGCTATGTCTACCTAACCTTTACGTGGGTTCTGGTGATCTGAAGTCTGGTCCACGTGTTTGTGTAGCAAGTGTTTTATCCACTGAACTATCTCCATAAGACAAACTACAAACTTTGATATCAGTTCTGCCCCTCCAAATACTTATCTTTTGTGTTTATGTTCCTATGTTTCTGCATATAATTCCCATGTACTTCATAGTTTCCAAAAGAATAAGATGAAAATTTGATACTCATGCAGTGTATACTGACTTTTCTTTGAAAGCAGAAATGCTATTTCAGTATGTATAGTGTATTGTGTGTTTCAATATAACCTGTTTTAGAAAATATTTGATAATATAGAATTCTGGCAAATACTGAGTAGCTAAAAGTTATTGTTGGACTATTACAAAAATGAAAACTCTTGTATTGACTGAATTTGTTCTAAAATATTTTTCTTAATAAAAACCAAGTATAAAGCCTTCCTTTGCATATAATTACACAAAATGTCAGCTAATAATTTAGTGATTATGATATATTATATGAAGTCTTCATTAAATAACATATGTTAGAATGTTGTCATGAAATCCCTTCATACTTAAAGTAAAATACAAAATTGCTCATTAATGTAGTTAATATAGCACTGAGAAATTATATCTTACTTCAAAAAATTTAATTTTTTACTAGTGATTTATATGAGTTTACTTAAATATTATTAAATCTAGACCTATAAAGATTTATAGGATGTGGCTTAACAGATTGATTCTTTTGGGAGACTTGGATAATTTGAGGTAAACAATAATGAATGTCATTGCTTGATCATATTCATTTCAATATCAAATAACGCTAACATGGCAAAGCATACAATTGATTTAATTATTTCCATACAAAAATGACTTTTATATATATATATTTTCAAGGTAGAGTTTTGGCTCTAGCTCAGGCTGACCTGGAATTCACTATGCAGTGTCAGGGTAGCCTTGAACTCATGGCAGTCATCCTACCTCTACCTCCCAAGTTCTGAGATTACAGTTATGTGCCACCATGACCAGCTCATAAATAAATTGATTTGAGTGGACCAAAAAGTAAAACTAAATCTATACTTTTATTGGTTTCCCTAAATAATTCATCCATGATTTTAACCTATACATATTTTAATTATCCTTAAAATGTACTGTGGCACTTAGAGATGGCTACATGGTCTTTGATGATCCCCTCTATCAAAATTGTGAGTCTCTTTTGTCTCTTCTTGAGTGTGGGCTGACCTATGACATATGCAAAGAAGGGATGTTACTTCATTATGTTCCTCATTTTTGAAATGACAAGTTCCTTCATATTGGTTTCATGGAACAATAATCTGCCAAATCAGAGGTCCAAGTTCCAGTAAGAAGTCTATGCTGCAGAGAGTGGGTGAAGGGTCAGTGTGACTATATGGAAATGGAAAAATGGCCTGCTGAATTCCATCCTCCATGTATCCTTGCTGAGATTCCAGTGAGCCCAGGTGGTGTCTCAAGAGCAGACAACCATCAGCACAATAATACTGATATCAATGGAGTATAACTGCTCAGCTGAGACCTTTCAAAATTTGTGATCCACATAATCCTGATAGATGATAAAATACTACTTTTGACTAATATGTCACTTTGTAACAGGTGTCATAAAACAGACATTTAAGCATTTTAAATACTTAAACAATAGCTTATATGTGCATTACTGAACTTAGAGAATCTAATGCTGTGAAATTAATTTTACTCATGTTAATTCCTACAGTAAGCAAATTCATTACAATCTGAAACAATCTCATATGTCTTTGTGAAGGAATCAAAAAACTTAATAAATAAGTTATTTTCTTGGTCTTTTTCTTCAATATGAGAGTTTTAAAAACTAAGTTTAGTATATTTTTCTTAAACTATAAGGCTCTAGCTTTATGTTTTTAAGCATTCTGTGGAACATCATCACATTTAGCTAGTTTTTACATCTCCTGAGACAGGCAGGGCCCATGCTCTTCCCATCACTTGTAGGAGAATTCAAGTGGCCTAGAGTGAGATGTGCAATTTGCATTGCCCAGCTGTGGAATGAGCAAGTATTAGAATACACATTTCAGAATCTGCATTCAATCATCAACATTTTCTCTTCATTCATTCACATTATCTCTTGATTCAGCCTGTGCATGAAACTCCTTGGATATATTCTGTTCTATCTCTCAGGAGACACATAAAAGGGATTCTTTAATGAATTAATTCACAACATTCCTTATATTAACAATAGCAATTCTATAACTAAGCAAGAAGGCTTTTGTTTTATGTTATTTTAACACTGACATATTAGCATATAAGAACATTCTAAGAGTTTATTAGAAGTTTGAAAAAAGTGACTTCAGTGTTTATAAATAGGAATTTTAGGATGTTATCAGTTTGGCACAGTTTTCACCACTAAATTTCTTTCTTTTGTTTTTAATTTGAGAGAAATAGAGAGAGACAGAGTGAGAGTGGGTGCACCAGCGGCGTTTCAGCCACCGTGAATGAACTCCAGACGCATGTACCCCTTTGTGGGCACATGCGACATTGCACACTTGTGTCACTTTTGTGTCTGGCTAAATGTGGGACCTGGAGAATCAAACAGGTGTTCCTAGGCTTTTCAGGCAGGCGCCTTAACCACTAAGGCATCTCTCCAGCCTCCCCCCCTTTTTTTATTTGTAAATTTCTTTAAATGCCATTTCCTCCCTCTACTGTATGTATAGACATGAAATTAAATAGGTGTGCAAATAAGGTGACTACTAAAACAGGTAGCTTCATTGTCACAGACCTAAGATTATAAATTCATATGACAATCCAATTTACTTCTTGGGTCCTTTCATTTCTCCCCTAAAATTCTTCTGAATGTCCCTAATGACTCCCAAAGTACCAATATTTTTAGAAAATTATCTTCTTTCTCATTTTCACAT
Organism: Orientallactaga sibirica; assembly: GCA_036365145.1. Classification (NCBI taxonomy): domain Eukaryota; kingdom Metazoa; phylum Chordata; class Mammalia; order Rodentia; family Dipodidae; genus Orientallactaga; species Orientallactaga sibirica. The sequence goes on along the minus strand of JAEOAD010000019.1, from coordinate 6,727,665 downwards.
GCTTTAAATATCAGTAAATTATCATCGATACCTCTAAAGCACTGATTCACCATGTTCCATCAAGTGAGATCCTGCAAGCTTTCTTCATTAATTACTGTCACCTTTTCTCTTAATTATTTTGAATTTTTGAAACTTCTTTAATTTGCCTTCTTAAATTGAGATACCTAATCTTAAACATGCTATTCAAAGAATATTTTCACTGTAGCCTTTCCCAGCTCTTTACAATATTAATCACATGATTATTTACCTCTTTTAAGGTTTTCATTTTCAATCATGTCCTATTAAGATGCATTCAAAATAATTTAAATACCATAGTGAAGTATAATCCTACAATTCCATATTAACTCTCTGAATGCCAAACATTACTGTGTGCTAAAAAGCATTAGCCAGGTAGATATTTCTATTATAAGAATTAAGATTTCTAAGAAAACTGAGATTTTCTGACATTGTCTAGCACTAAAATTTATGAAATGCCGGACAAAGGAATGCATGCAAGAATACTCAATTATTTTAACTGCAGATGTATTTATTTAAATATTTCCAGAAAAGCTGAATGTCTCAGGACTACAAATATATTCCACTATAAATGCAATTGTCTAACTAGTAATGATGGCAAAAATACTTCTAGTTACCTCTCCAGAAAAGTATGTGGCTATATATTGTGTAGAGTTGACACTGTAAAGCGATTTGTTTGAGAATACTAAGATTGAAATGGAGTTAAATATTTGGAAGGTGTTGAAAAGTAGATAGAGTCTAACAACAGAAAAAGGAGCAGCACATCTCATTTTCATGAGAGATGATCTGATCATTCAAAATTGTCTACCTGTATTAATATATTCTATAATAAAATAAAACATTTTATAAAGCAGAGTCTCATGATGGATTTCTGTAATCCCAGCACTTAGCAGGCTGAGGCAGGAGCATCACAAGAGCCAAGCTAGCTTGGTTTACACAGTGAGACTGTGTCTCCAAAAGTTTTCTTTGGTGATAATTTTGCTTTTGTGAAGTTATTATTGTTTGGAAATGCCTTCCATTTTTTCTAAGATATTAATTTTATAAGCAGTCATTATTATGAATAAAAATTACAGAAGAGAAAGAAATTAGGAAAATATAAAGAAATGTTGCAAAAACTAAAAGTGGCTTCTATTAGACTATAAATTAACTAATTAAAATAGCAGGTAAATTTTCCTTTCTTCGACTTATAAAATCTCATATGATTGCCTACTCACATGAAGAGATAAAATGGCTTTCAGTAATTAATTGAATGTCCCATTTTCTCATCAAACTTAGTAGTTGTATTGCCCAACACAAATATTGATTGTGGAGGGCTGGGGGTACAGCTCAATATCACAGAGTGCTTGATGAGCATGCAAGAGGCTCTGGGTTCAATCCTCAACACTAAAAACTAAAATAAAATAAATGACGGATATGAAATTGTAAAAATCAGGAAATATGGAGAAACACCCCATAGAGAATACAGAATACATTTCATGAGGGTAGTGATTTTCTAAGAATGAGAGCTAATACTTACTGTCATTAACTGATTAAGCACTGTGATAAGTACTTTCTGTGTATTAACTCATTTACTCATCCTAACAACCCTCGTTATTATCATCCTCATTTTATAGATGAAGAAGTGGAGACACAGAGAGGTTAAGGAATGTTGTACTGCCTAATAATGGATAACACTGGTAATTGAGCCCAGGCATTGTGGCTCCATTGTTTAATTACTCCCAAGGTTCTCAAACTTAAGAGTTGTATCAAAATCACTCTGAGGACATACAGAACACAGAGTTCCCAATGCAAGATGTCTGTGGAGGGGATTAAAATTTTTCCTGTGTGACACAGTTCTCAAGCAGCCCACTGAACTACTGTATCATACAATGCTCTCTCTTATAAATTATTTTTGGCAAGCCTGGTAGCATGCAATTTAAGTTCTATTAAATTTTGCTTTATGGGAGTTAAATATTTACCTTAATCAAAGGAATTCATGGATTGACTTTCAATAATGGTATAATTAAGCTGGCCAATAAGAAAGGAATGCAGGTAGAAATTCAATGATTATTCATCGAGCTTTCAATCACGGGCTTAGGGGTGCTACATATTGATATTATTTCCAAGAACTTCATTTCAGGAAGATATACACACTAATAATTCATATATACTGTGATGAGTGTTGCTATGGCGGAGGTAAGGAGGTAGGGATTAAAAGGATCAGGGAAAGTTTCACAGAGGAGATCTTATGTATGTAGACACATACTTATTGCACTATGAAGTCACCACTGACTTATGTTCATATGTTTGAGTGAACAGGGCACATGCAAGGATATGAAGATGAAACAAGGCATACTGAGAATTGGAAATTCTCAATCATTTGAATATGTGGAAAATCATAAAGACAAAATTACATTCAGGAGTTTGGATGGGAGGCCACAGAAAGGTTTCCAGAAAGAGAATCAGTGGTGCTTCCAGATAGGCAATTTAGGAAATGCAGTTAACAGCAGTAACCAAGTAGTAACTAGGAGAAAGTTTAGGACAAGGGATCTGAAAGGAAGGAGACCAGCCGAGGTAGGAAATGAAGTGAAGCAATAATCATTTAAGCTGGAGAGATGGCTTGGCAGTTAAGGCACTTGCTGGCCAAGCCAAAGGACCCAGATTTAATTCCACTGTACCCAATGTAGCCAGATGGGCAAGGTGGCACATGCAAGCTGTAGTTTCTTTGCAGTGACTAGAGGTTCTGGTAGAATGAGGTAGAAACCAAACCTTCTTTTTGGCAGATTTGATTTACTGTAATTCTCTATGGCTGGAGAGAGAGCACAGTACTTATCAAAGGGTGGGGTTAATAAGACACATCACTTTTAGTGCCATTGTCATGCTGGCAAGAGGTCAGTGCTCCTTCCTCTGCCTCTCCATGCTCAGTTACGGTTCCAATAACAAGTGCTAGTCACCCTCCGACTCTCAGCTCTGCTTTGAATTTGTTCTGTCAATATTTATTAAGAGCTCACCATTTATTAGACATTTTTCTAGGTGATAGAGGTGGAGAAATGAACTAGATATAGTCCTAGCTTGAGCATCAACTCCACATGTGCACAATTAATTTTAATGTGGTGCTATAGTAAACAAATATGCAGGAGGTCAACAAGAGTTATCAGGGTTGGTCATCCAACAACACTGTTGAAGTGTGATCTCAGTTACAAAACCCCTCATCATTGCCCAAATGGCTACTGCTCTTTGCTGTTTCATGATGAAGAAAAATACAGCAACATTGATGAGGAAGAGATAAAATCATACAGAACACCATGGAAGATGTTACAGCTTTGGTAACCCAGGGGACTGAAGTGTCTACTCCATACAGGCTCATAACTAGATACCAGTGTGGACCAATGAGGGAGGAAAATATTATAGCAGTTCTGAAACAGGACTGTGCTTAACTCACACACACACACACACACACACACACAAAAAAAAAAAAAAAAAAACATTACAGTCTGGAAATCTAATTTCTAGCTCCATTTTCTCATCTAGAAAGAAGAGATTTTTGTTTATTAGACTTAAGATGATCATTACAAAGGAAGCACAGACTATTATACCCACACATATATATATATATATTTCCTTTGAATTTTCTATAGATACTCCATTTGTAAGCTGTGAAAGTTCACAGGGAATCTTTCAAGTCTAATTGAAATTATAGTAAATCTGTTACAGAGTTGTATTAGTTAAGAATACACAAGAAAACTTGTCTACATTTTGGTAACAAAAAGTGTGAAAGTAAATAGATGACTAAGTGGATGTTAGTAATAATATATATATATATATATATATATATATATATATATATATATTATATTTTATATAATATTATATATAGTTTAAAAGCAGAGAGAGAGAATAGGAATGCCAGGACCTCTAGCTACTGTAAATGAACTCCAGATGCATGAACTCCAGATGCATGAGCCACTTTGTGTATCTGGCTTTACATGGGTACTGGGGAATCAAACTTGGGGCATTAGGCTTTTCAGGCAAGTACCTTAACAACTGAGCCATCTCTCCAGTCCTAGTTATATTTTTCATAATAATGTATGAGGAAAAATTATGGTATTTTTGAAATTATTAAGATTTCAACATCATTTTTCCTTTTCAATAGCTAAATGAAGGTAAGAAAATATTTTCAACATTCACACTCCTTGGAAAGAACTCTGACATCACAACCCTTTCCCAAGTTAGAAAATTCTGATGATCACAGAGAGAAAAACAAGTTATAAATAAAAACAGAAACAATTTGTACAGAAAAATATATTTCATTGAATTCAGTCTTATGATCCCAACAAGATTATGCAGATCTTTGCATTTTTATTAGAGTATGTGACTGAAAAATAACTCTTTGATAATGGAATATATTTGAGTAGTAAAATGAACCTGATTTTGTCATGACAATTATTATATTTGCAAGCTAAATTACATGAAATAGTTGTAAAGTATCATTTTACAAGGTACATATTATTTGTACATAACAAATATTTCTTATGTTAAATTTCAACAGCTCAAGTTTAGAATTTCAAAGTGTATGGTAAAAGAATGCCAAATTGTGTTAAATATTTTGTGGAAGCATAAAAAACCAGATGTCAAGGGGACCCAGTGACGTCTATATTTTCACATATAGAGTATCTTTTGTGAGTAAATGAAGTTAATAATGAGAAATAAGGGGGGAGGAAACAACTCCAACATTAAGCCTTTGTGACAGTGAATATGTTGCCAGATAATCAGTCCGTATGATACTATGATTTCATCTATGCAAAACTTTTAAGACATTCTCGTTTCCCTGATCCTTCTTCATGGACTATGGGGAGTGTGTCAGCTCCACAGGCCCCCAGGTACAGAACATAATAAATGTAAATTGGTCCTCTCAGCCTAAGCAGTAAATTTTGCAGTGTTCCTAGTAGCAAAGGCGTTTCGCGGACGATTCCGAGGAACATCGAATTTGGATCTTTCGAGTCACAGGGTCACAAGCCTGAGGCACTATCAGTTGAGGGCGCCCAAATGTGGCACTTTGGGGGTTACACACACAGCAGCCAGTTGGCCCCACAGCTCTTCTGGGCAGGGGGGCGGATCGTACTGCTTAGCCCCTGGCTCGCACCTTCTCAGCTTCTGCAAGGCGTGTTCCT
>JAEOAD010000019.1:6597500-6720000 GCA_036365145.1 Orientallactaga sibirica | reverse complement strand
CATTCCAGAAACACAAGAAAGCAATTTGCAAATGCAAAGCCTCAGAAATCCCTGATTACAGAATCTCCACCTCTTTCCTTTTCTCCCTACCAGTAGGCAAACCATGCCACCTCCTATCCCCTCCCTCTCTCCTGATGCCCAGGATGGAGAGCTCACCCAGCCTTCCGTGGGCGCCTACACCATCAAGTTGCTTGCAACTTCACAGAGATTATTCTCGAGGAAAGCATATCATTTCATATAATAAGCATGTACAACAGCTATCATATTTCTGTTATGAATTAAATCAAATAATGATATGCTATTACTTTATACTTATACCATGTCATATACAAGTGTGTATACACAGGTAGATATTAAACATAATAGCAGCTCAAGTGCTATTTACCTGTTTTAAATTCTCAGTTTATTTTAATAGGAAAGAAAAAGCAGCATTTTCAATGTTCTCTTAAAGGCAGTAAATAAGCTCATTTGCATGTCTTTGGAAAAAAGTTGAGGCAATGGCAATCAGAATTGGATTTACCTATTTGGCACAATATGCAAAATAGGACTGGCTGGATCAATTAGAGAATTATCTATTTATGAAATGTCTGGCCTCAATGAAAGGAGCTGGTACAATTATAAATTGTTGTCTGGACAACGAGGAAGGGCTGATTGGATCATTTATCAGGAGGGTTGCTGATGATTTCAAATACAGAAAAGGAAAAGCTACTGGAAAATAGTAATGAACTTAGAGGACAGAAGAAAAACAAGTGTGTGTGTGTGTGTGTGTGTGTGAGAGAGAGAGAGAGAGAGAGAGAGAGAGAGCTTGTGTGTAAATGTAGGAGCATGTGTACATGTGGTTGTGATTGTGTATGTATGTGTGCATGGATGTACAAGTTACAGCAAAGGAGTTTTCATCAAAAAGGACCATGCAGGTTTCTTGGCAAAAAGCCAGAGTTGCTATTGTAAATTTCCTAGTCGGTTTCAATGTCAACCTAAGCTCATATTTGAACCTGGAATCAGGGCAAAAGCATTATCGCTCTGTCACTTTGTTGCCAGAAGTGGAATTTTTTTTGTTAATATTTTACTGTTACATCTGACAGGATTTCACATTTTCTGTAGCCCGCCTTTAGTACATTGAACTGCCAGACAGAGAAATTAATACCCTGAGTGACTGTATTTTAATTAAGCAATTTCATGCAAATTACAAATTTTAGATTGCCAAATAATATATTGCACAAAAATTGTAGGCTGGCTGATCTGATATGCATGGAGTATTACTCTTCCAGGCACTGTGCATACATGGGAAAATGAACAAAAATGCTAATTTCCAATCTACTATGCAAACGGTAAAAGATGCCTATTTAGATACATATGCTTTTCTTAGGAAGGGTAAACAGTTCTTTAATTTAATATAGCTGACACTTGAAGATGTGTTTTCTCTTTTACAAAGATAATTTTTGCATTGAACAAGTAAATGAGAATTCAAGTAGAAAGCATCTTGTTAATAGTGACTAATAAAAACTAATATTGCATGCAGTATAATGATATTAAACCTATAACTGGTACATAAAGCAAGATCATTCCTATTGAGTCTCTACCAATGAGAGTCAATATACTTGCATATTAAATATATACTTTTAATAGAAGAATGTTAACCCTTTCAGCAAAAGCCTAAGCTTCCCTTAAGATGAATATAAACAAATGGCAAACACCAAGGGGGAAAAACTATTTAAATACAAACAATGCAATTTAAAGATTCTAAATTTTGGCCAGGTATGTGGTGCACACCTTTAATCCCAGCACTCAGGATGCAGAGGTAGGATGATCACCATGAGTTTGAGGCTACCCTGAGACTACATAGTGAATTCCAGGTTAGCCTGGACTAGAGTGAAACCCTACCTGGAGAGATGGCTTAGCAGTTAAGGCAGCTTGCTTGCAAAGCCAAAAGACCTTGGTTCGATTCCCCAGGACCCAGTAAGCCAGATGCACAAGGGGGCACATGTGTCTGGAGTTCGTTTGCAGTGGCTGGAGGCCCTGGCATGCCCATTCTCTCTCTCTGCCTCTTTCCCTCTCTCAAATAAATAAATAAAATGAAGTAATTTTTTTTTTAAAAAATTCTAAATTTACTCTGTAACAGGTAAATTTTTTATAAGATTAATTAAGAAACTTCTTGTTGAAAATATAGGTTTGTTGAAAACATGTAGGCTATCCATTTTAAAACCTCCTTAATCAAACTTTATAAATGTACTTTAATAAAAGAATCAGCTGTTTTTGATAGTGTGTTCAAGTTGTATCATAAAAGAAGGAAGATTATATATTTCTATTATACACCAACGTACCCTATTTCTTATAAGTTTATAATCTTTTTTTCCATGTGTGTGTGGGGCGGGTGGGTGCATGTGTATATCCATGCTCACATGTTTGTGGACACACATATGTACTGTCTGCAGAGGTGTGAGTGGACGTGTGTGTGTGTGTGTGTGTGTGTGTAGGTCAGAAGTTGACACTTTATAACTGAGTCAAGGTCTCTCACTTGAAACCAAACCGCACTGTTTCATCTGGTATAGCTGGACAACTCGGGCCAGAGATGACCTGTCTCTACCTCCAAAGCACAGGTTGGCCACCATGCACTGCATTTATGTGGATGCTGGGATCCAACTCAGGTGCTCACACTTGTACAGCAAGACTGTATGCACTGAGCCCTCTCCCTATCCCCATGAATTCATATTCTTATGAACAAAAATGTAGTTTGGTATTTTGAATAATGGAAATATAACATTTATTAAATATATTAATTAAACATAGACTAACAGAACTTTCTCCAAATCACTACTGAGGAAAAAAATCCCAACAAAGAGTGTCTAGAGATCAATTATAAATTTCAATCAATAAACAATAATTTCTCAGTTTTTTGATAATATAAACACAGGCAAATTGATGTTAATCTAGGAAAGAAATTGATGTTAGTATATATTCAAAAGAATACTCTAAATAATTTCTGCTTCAATTTGCCCTATTCAGTCCCTTCTTTCTTCTTAAGTCAGAAATGTTGGAATGCAACCATTACAAATATTGCATCTTGTAACTTTACCAGCTGTTTTTGAGATTGAGGTTTTGTCCAAATTACTGCCAGAATCTTGTTACATGTTTGAAAAGACTACTCTGATCCAGATCTATTATTATGTCTGGGATGATTTGTATAACTTGATACTTTTGAAGCACTATGTATGTTTGATAAGATTGATGCCATCAAGGTCTGGGGAAATGTCTCAGGAAATAAAAGTGTTTGTAGCACAAGCATCAGTGCCCGAATTAGGATCCCCAAGACCCACGTAAAAGCTGGATATTAGAATGCCATGATCTGTAATCCTAGAAGGTTTAGGACAGAGACAGAAAAATCTGTCAGAAGAAAACAGGCCAGCTAGCCTTGCATACATAGGGACATATAAACAATGAATGATCCTGACTCAAACGAGGTGGTAAAGAAAAACAATATATACTCTGACTTCCACACTTGCACACACTGTGGCACACCCACACTTATATATGTAAACCAGCATACACACACACACACACATAGATATCACCATATTTATATATTCATATACACATACACATGAAGAGAAAGATTTCTTATTCCCGAACTATGAACACAATATGAGTTTTATTATAGTTGACATATATTTCACAAAATTACTGGTAGTCAAGAGTTAATTATGAATGCTTTTATCGTTAGTAACTGATGCAAAGTACTACTGTGTATGCATTGTCTCTGCTTCAGTGCAAACCAGAGTCATCCTCTGTTGAGCTTTCTCACCTTCGTTTTAGACACACTGATCCACAGCTACCTTTTAAAAGGCCTGTAAAACTATTTTGCAGAAAGATTTTAGGCAAGATTTAAATAGATGCTCAAAGTTCTCATTTAAAATTAGGTGTTTATTAACAGCCTCAGGCTTGGCCTTAAGGCAGATTGGACCAAATCCAAAATCCTTGAAGGCACACTGAAAGTCAGAAGTTGGAAGTCTACATGAAAACACAGGGTTAGGACTCAGATTATGAATAAGCAATGAAGTCAAGATTTGTGGCGATGGTGGGGAGTGAATCTGTGTAGGTCATATATCTGTTTCTGACACCAACTGTGAAAATGTAGAATCCCGTATTAAAAAGTCCATATGTGGACCATGTGCAGACACAAAAGTCAGAGAATGAACCAGCCCCATCTAAACCACTGGAACTGAGAGGTAGAAGACACGATGCACTAAGACAAGCCTTGTATTTTGTGCTCGGTATGAGGGTCCATGGATATGATTAGGCAAAAACACCAGCTATCTGCAAGAGCTACCTTTCTAAAATTGAGTGCATTAAATTATCTTTTCGAATGTCACATTTTATATCTGTAAAATCAGGACAATAGAACTTTTCTGGAAGAGTTTTTGGGAGAATATGGTGTTTGCATGTAAAAATGTCCCCCACAGCCTCATGTGCTTGTGTTTAAGTCTCGTACTAAATCCCCAGCTGGTGGAGCCTTTGCTGGTGGGGGTGTGTCACAAGGAACGGGCCTTGGGATATAGCCCGGCCCTGCTTGTGAGTCCTCACTGGGGCCGCTTCCTTACAGCTGATGTGACAAGATGTGTCACCCTGCTGTCTGTTCTTGCTGTGCTTTCCTCACTATGATGAAACATCTTGAAACTGTAAGCTGTAAATAAACCTTTCCTCCATAAAGCAATGCAAAGGTAACTATTACACTGATTCTTTAATGTTAATTATGTAAAATACTAAAATAAACTTAAGTAGTTTCTTAAGAGCAATGCATTAAATAATATATATATTGGGCTAGAGAGATGGCTTAGTCATTAAGGCACTTGCTTGCAAAGCCTAAAAACCCAGGTTTAATGCTCAGTGCCCATGTAAGTCAGATGTACAAGGTGGTACATGCATCTGGAGTTTCCTTTCTCTATCTACCTCGTTCTCTCTCTCTCTCTCAAATAAATAAATAGAATAAAAAACATGTATTGTTTGTATATATGCATATATCTGTGAATTCATGTGTGTGTGTGCTTGTCAATAGACAGGTGGATAGATAGACATAATTTCATTCACTGATTTTTTTTAAAATCTGTGTTTAGAAATCTCAGGTGATCTTAATCCAAAATGCAAACACTGAGCTGAAGACATGGCCCAGTGGTTAAAGGTCCTTGCTTGCAAAGCCTGATGCTCTGGGTTTGAGTCCCCTGTACCCACATAGAGCCAGATGCACAAAATGGTGCATGTGACAGAAGGTCCTGGCACACCCATTCTCTGTCCCTATCTCTCTCAAATGAATAAATAAAAATATGTTTAAAAAAATAACTAAATGCAAATACTATCTTTAAATAGTAAGTTAATAGAAAATTATTCTTCTCTGGGCTGGAGAGGTGACTTAGCAGTTAAAGGACTTGCCTGTAAAGCCGAAGGACTACAGTTCAATTCTCCAAGACCCACATAAGCCAGATGCACAAGGGGGCTCCTGCATCTGGAGTTCGTTTGCAGTGGCTGGAGGCCCTGGTGTACCCATTCTTTCTCTCTCTGTCTCTGCCTCTTTCTCTCTCTCAAATAAATAAGTAAAATATATTTAAAAAGAGAAAATTATTCTTCTCCACCTGATATATTTTCCATATTTCTCTAATATCTATGCATTTCTTATGAAACAAATTAATCTTTTACAATAAAACAATAGACATACATGGTTTTGACATTTTATTATACATTAATATCATTCATCCTAAACAACAATTTACTTTATTTCTAGATATAATTTAGTCCAAGAATTATTTCCTCACACTGTATTGAGTACAAGGAATAATTTGATAATCAATTTAATACACTATTTAGTTTTATTCTTTCCCTTCTTTGTTAGGATAAGTGGTGCCCAATCTATTAAAAAATTTTAGACTAAATTGGCAAAGACACAATTACCTTTTATCTTTTGCTTCATTTTGCATTTTTGAGATAAGCTTTAAGTACAAAGTTCAGACTTGCCTGGAACTCTCTAGTCTCCTGTCTCAGTCTTTCTCCTGCTGGGCTTCTAGGTATGTGCCACCATGCTGGATTCCACAATTGCCTTTTAAAGATTGAGGAGTAGCTCTGGTTAAAAATAAAGTATGTAATTAATTCCTCGTTTCTTTTTTTAGATAGAAACCCAGTATTTTAAATGATAATAGAATTGTCATGTAACATTTACCCTATCAAGTGTAGCTGCAATAGCTTGAATTCAAGGAAGTTTATTAGTACAGATATGAAGAGGAGCCTATAATAATGCTGCTTAAGTGGCTGTCCTCACTGTCTCCCTTATACTCACTTATGTTCAGAGTCTTGTTCTAATAATTTCCATTGACAATAATGCTGGATTTATATTTTTAAGAAATTTAAGTTGACCCATAAGATGTTCTTATCTGTGCCTTTCAAATTATTCTAATGTTTAGTTGCCTTTTCTGCTGTAAGATGTCTTATCAAGGACAGATTTTTGTCCAGAAAGTTTGCTAGGATGAGATAATAAGATCAAAGAAAAATAAGTTGTTCTAGTTTCAGGGAGAATAAAGGACTAAAGAAAAAAAAAAAGCAAGTGCAACTATGAAAATGTACCTTGAGCACATGGGAATATGGTGGAAAGATTTTCTTTTGGCCCTAGCGAAAGTTGAGGAAGACTTTGAGAGGTAGTAGCCTTTGAAAGGAGATCCAGAAGCCTACATAGAGTCTACTCCTTAGTCAGGTAACAAAGAAAAGTGGCCTTGGGGTAAAGGTCACTGTGGCAGAGTATGGTTCAGTATGGCTGATGGCAAATGTAATGTTACAAACTGATGGGAAAGTGTTATTTTTTCACTTTCAAATAATTAAATATTTGAATGAACCTATGAAAAGATGTCCAGGAAGATTTTATTCATGCTTCCCACAATCTCTCATATAAGTATTGTACAATGTCAAGACTATGGAGTGCTGTCTATACAACTTCAAGAGCGTATTCAGATTACACTGGTTATTTATACTCACTCATTTGTACCCAGGTGCAGCTCCATCTTTTGTATCCCATATGTAGTCTTATGTAACTGCCACCACGTAAAGGTACAGAGCTACCCCGTCACTATGACTTTCTCTTGAGCTCCCCTTTCATAGTTCTGATACCTATATCAACTCCTACCCACCTTCCACTCCTCATAAATCCTTATTCCTCTCAACCACAACCACTCATCTGCTATTCATCTCTATAGTTACATTGCTTCCAGAATATTATGCAGATGGGGATGTAGAGAATGCTGTTTTGGAAACTGCTTTCCACTATTTATAATAATTCTCTAAGGAATCCCTTGTGCTGAATGTGTCATTAATTTGTTCTTTTTTGTTGTTGTTGTTGAGTGGTACTTTGTGTTGTTACAGTGGCATCTGGTGAGAATGCCTGGCTGGGCATTCTGATGGCAGATCCCATCATATGGTGGGATGACATAGAGAAAGAGGTCACACAGGAAGAGAGGAACAAAGAGTGAGGCCAGAAAGCCAAACTCACTTTATGACATTCCAGTCTTGTTGTTACAGATCCACTTCCAGCCAATCGTATCCACTTCTATAAGACTGGCATTAATCCCTTCTAATGGTTATGCCCATAATGACCTAATCACCACCCATTAAGTCTCACCTCCGGCTATACTAGATCAAGCTCCAACTTGAGTTTTAGTGGAGACAAATCACATTTCAATCATAACACCATAAGATGGATATATCATAGATTTGTTTAACCTTTTCCCCACTGAAAGACAATTGGATATTTTTAAGTTTTTTGACTACTGCAAATATAACTGCCATGAATAGTCTGTACATGTGTTTGCCTAAACATGAGCATTAATGTCCAAAGAGCATGGGGTTGTACTGTGTTTCTTGATTTATTTATTTACTTATCATTCATTCATTCATTCATTTGTATGTGTTTTTGATGGGCATGCCAGGGCTTAGGGTCATTGCAAAAGAACACCAGATGCTTGAGCCATTTTTTTGTGTCCAGTTTACTTGGGTGGATTGGGAATTACCCAGGCTGGCAGGTTTTGCTAGCATCTTTAACTACGAAGTCATCTTCTCAACCCTCAGTTCTTATTTTGAACAAAACAGTTAAATTCTGCCAGGTGTGGTAGTATACACCTTTAATCCAGCACTTGGGAGGCAGAGGTATAAGGATCACTGTGAGTTCGAGGTCACCCTGAGACTACATAGTGACTTCAAGTTCAGCCTCGGTTAGAGAGAGACCCTGCCTCAAAAAAAATCAAAAAAACAAAACAACAACAACAAAAAACTATTAAACTCTTTTCTGCCATGACTAAATTAAATTCATATTCTGAGTCGGACCAAACTTACCCATTTGTTTTTCTTTTCAAAACTGAGAGTATCCTGTGAGTTAGGTGTGAGTCTGGGTATGAGGATGACTGGAAGAGAGGTGGAGTGTAATAAGCTTGTGAGGGATGAAGAGACCAGTATGTCTAATTATTCATGTCTGCTTCAGACACCCAATATTCATCTTTTTATTCATTTACTGAGTCATTAAATAAATAATAATAGCCTGAAAACCTAATGTGTAAGAAACTGAGGTCCTCATTGCTCACCAAGAGTGCCAATCAACTGCTGGTGGCACAGTTGACTAATTTGAGCAACTTTCTTGATTCGTGAAATAACCATTAGTCATTGGGGTAAAAGGGAGGGATGTAGAGTGAAAGGGAGGGATGTAGAGTGACAGATTCTCATCTTACTCATGAGGAACCTAGAAAGAAAATTCACTTTCCTTTTCCTACTAATAAGCTTCAAAAAGTATGGAAGATTGATGATAGTGATGCTTTCCTTGCCTATCATATCAATCATGGAGAGTATCAGCTAGCCTTTTCAATTTTGAGAGACTTTATTATTTAGATAGAATAGAATTTTAAAAGGAACCTCTGCGGGATCGTGGTATCACTCTTCACTTTTTTTTCAATTTTATACTTTCTGTCATATAACTCATAGGAAACTTAACATGTTTTAGAATTGGAACTGAAAACTTGGCAATGAAATAAACAGAAACCACCAGAAACATTGCATTTTGGAAGTTGTTAATAATAGTTGTTTGTTACAGGATATATATCTTATTAGCATTTTAAAATTTATTCAAGTGGGTAATTATGGCTAAAACTATATGAACTACAGATAATTCACAAATAATCTTGTAATTGGAATATCACTATATATTTCTCACTACATAATTATATGACAACAACATTGAGAAAAGATTTGAATTTTACAATAAAACTTTTTAAACTGTACCTCAACATGTCAAAAATGTTGTGGTCTGGGCTGGAGAGATGGCTTAGTGGTTAAAGCACTTGCCTGAAAAACCAAAGGACCCAGGTTCAATTCACCGGGACCCACATAAGCCAGAGCACAAGTTGGTGCGTGCGTTTGGAGTTCATTTTCAGTAGCCAGAAGTTCTGGCACACTCATTTACTCTCTCTTCCTCTCTCTCTTTCTCTTGCTCTCTCTCTCAAACAAACAAATAAATAAATGAAATGTGTGGCTTTATTTAGGTTTAATTTTTAACTAGTTATTTATTGCACTATATTGAATGTGTTTATGACTTTTCAAAATGATTTTTACAAAGTTGACTTTTAAAATGTGAAACATAATTAGAACAATGAGAACAAAGAATGCCATCTATCCAACCAGATTACAGTGATTGTTGTCATTGCAGCATCTTTCTGCTCTAATCTTTTTTCAGGTGTGTGGTGGTAGTCTTTTAATATGATATGAAAATCCAAGTTTATCCAAGTTTTCAAGAAAGAGTTTGGTATAACCTTCACAATGGAGTTTGATTCTTAAAAGAAATTCAATATAGAATTATTAACAGAAATGTTAATAATTGAATGTATTTTCAAAACAATGCTAAATTTTTCTTTTATGTATGTATTTAGAAAAAATAAGTAACTGCTTTTTCAGTTATTTTCTCATTCCTGAGAAAAAATACCTGACCAGAAGCAATGTACAGAAGAGTTTATTTTTATAATTACAGTTTATAATTACAATTTCCCCATAATGGTGGTGAAAGACGGCAGGGCAGAAACCCTGTATCACATTATCACATCATCATGGAGGATTTAGAGAGTGAGAGAACAGCATGTTAGGCCAGTAAAACGTCTCCAATCCAGGCTGCACATCCTAAAGTTTCCATGCTCTTCCCACATAGCACCATTTTGCAATAAACCAATTATTCAAATACATGAGTCTATAGGGCAGAAGACATTACATTCAAACCACCATTCTGGTTTGAGCTTTGGCCATTATCATTAAAATAATTTAGCTTTTAGTATTCATTATTTACAGTCAGTATTCCAAAAGATATTCTTTTTCTTTCCAATGCATCTATTGCCTGATTTTCATGGGTTTATGAGTTAGGTAGTCATATAGGATAAGTCCCTTCTAGAAGTTTATCACACTTTTAGAAGGATTTTTTTTAAGTATTTTTTTATTATTTTATTTATTTTTGGAGAGAGAGACAGAGAGAGAGGGAGAGGAAGACAGATAGAGATGGGTGCGCCAGCAGTCTCTCAGCTGCTGTGAATGAAATCCAGATGTGTGTGTCCCCTTGTCGTCAAGTGCAGCATTATGCCTTTGTGTCACTTTGCATCTGGCTAAACATGGGACCTGGAGATTGGAACCGGGTTCTTAGGCTTAGCACTCAGGTGCCTTAACCACTAAGCCATCTCTCCAGCAATTTTAGAAGGATTTTATCAGATTATTATTATTATTATTATTATTATTATTATTATTTAGTTTAAGTGTGTGTGATGAATTGGATTTGCTTCCCCCAAATTCAGAGGAAAACCTTAATCTCAATATGCTTATGCTTAGAGTCAGGGTTTTGGTTAAGTTCCATTGTTACAGCCATGATGTTTATGGTATCTGAGTAGTCCTAGCTGATAATGACAGCATAACTTACAAAACTTGAATACCACATTTAGAGTAAGAATATCAGTATTATGGCCACAAGGCTGATACTTGAAAAGTTGGTGGACATGGACAAACTCTGTACCTCCTTTATTGCTCAGTTCTTCTGTGAAATGATCATGCTAGTACTAGTGTTGGTGTTAAGTGTGGCATCATTCAGAACAGTGATGGAAAATGATTTTAAAACTACAAAATATTGTGCAAAAATGCACAATGCAAAAATGCTTTTTGACTTTATAATCAAAATTGAGGGCTGTAGGGATGTGGTTAATGTGCCTGCCTGTAAAGCTTAAGGGCCCAGGTTCTATTTCCCAAACCCTTTATAAATCTGATGCACATAGTGGCACATGCATCTGGAATTCATGTACAGTTGCTAGAGGCCCTGGTGCACCAATTCTTTCACTCTCTATCTGCCTTTCTCTCTCTCTCTCAAATAAATAAATAAATAAATAAATAAAATATCTTTTAAACATTAATGTTCAATTGGAATCTATTAATTTATAGGAAATATATAAATTCCAAATATAAAGTTTAATGTAAGTATATATTGTTCCCAAATAGTCTGCCATAGCTAATGTGCTAGATTGTGAGAAAAATGCACTTCATCATTTAAGTGAAATTATGAATTATCATAAACATGTAATATAGACAATTATGAAATATTTAAATATACTATGAATTCAAAAATTTCAAATAATTAGCTAGTTTAAAGGCTATAGTTTATGCTGTTTCAATGAGTACTTTTTAAAATAAACATGAGTGTAGCAATACCTAGACAAATACTTTTCATGAGCACATACAGCAAAAGTGTTTTGTTAGCCTGCATGGTGGTGTATGCTTTTAATCCCAGAATTTGTAAGGCAGATGTAGGAGGATTGCTGTGTGAGTTCGAGGCTACCCTGAGAATACATAGTGAATTCCAGGTCAGGCTGGGCTAGGGCAAAACCCTACCTCAAAACAACAACAACAACAAAAAATGTTTTATTGGACAGTTGATAATTGAAATGTTAATTTATTCAACTTTTATTTGGTTTCCTTATATAGGAATAGAGCCCAAATAGAAAAATAAGCACCTTTAAAATGAAATTCATGTTCAGACATAAGTAATTCAGTGAGTTAATAATTAAATGTATACATTATTTAAATTATTATTTCACTATATAAACAACATTAAAATAAGTTTTAAAAAAATGGGGCTGGGTAGATGGCTTAGCAGTTAAGCACTTGCTTGTGAAGCTTAAGGATCCCAGTTCAAGGCTTGATTCTCCAGGACTGACATAAGCCAGATGCACAAAGTGGAGTATGCATCTGGAGTTCGTTTGCAGGGGCTAGAGGCCCATTCTCAATCTCTCTCTCTCTCTCTCTCTCTCTGTCAAATAAATACAAATAAAATTAACAAAAAAAAATTTAAAAAGATAAAATGCACTTGAAGCAGAAACATGAGTTATCATTAAAATTTTTTAGAAAACAATTATTATTGTGATCTTTACTCTTGGTGATATTAGCAAAGATTTACTGATCTGATGGTAAAAGTATAGGCTTAGTAAGTTGCACACCTTGCATAAAGAGAAGTTCAATGTTACTTGAATTAAAAATATAATTGTTTGCAAATTCTAATACAAACCAAAAGCTAAGAATTATACTTCTTTAGGCAAAAGGAAAACTAAAGCTCTATTTATCTATTCTCATCTTATACTCCAAGCCAAAGTATACAATATTCACATCTAAAGAATATGAAAATCTTTGAACAATGTTATTTTCAAATAAATATTTTAAAAACCATAACTGAAAGAATTATTAGAGGGGACAAGATACAGAGAAACAAAATAATATGGGAAGGGTCAATACAAATGTTATACAAAGCAGAATTCAAGTAAGTTATCATTAATAGTAATAAAATGTCCTTACATTTGATAAAGATGTTTATTCTCAAACAGTCCTCATAATACTTAAAAATGCTTATATAAAAGAAAAATAATTAGGGATGTAGAGATGGCTTAGAAGTTAAGGCATTTGCCTATGAAGCCTAAGGACCCAGATTTGATTTCCTAGTACCCATGTAATCCAGATACACATGGTGGCACATGTGTCTGAAGTTCATCTGCAGTGGCTAGAGGCCCTGGTATGCCCATATTGGCTCTCCCTCTCTCTCTCTCTCTCTCTCTCTCTCTTTCTCTATGCATTAAAATATATATATTTAAAAGTTACTAGAAATGTAGAAAGCAGAACATAAACATTGGTATGTGTTTTTTATCACTGTGAATCTAAGCCAATCCAGTAGACGATACATGAGTGACTGTATCAAGATATCAATTACTAGGATGCTGTTTACTCATGTGCAAAAGAGATTAATCTATAGATGGATACTATCCATAAAAGGTAAAGACAAGAAATGATAATTGTGGCCCAGATTAAGTGCTGCCATATCCGGAGTACAGAGTTTTCCAGGGTAACAACTTGCTTACTCACCTTAGCAACAGACCCACTTGTTCGACTGGTCATGTGTTTCCAAGTGAACAGAACTACCGATGACTGCAGCACAGAAGTAGGGCTGTAGAGGCAATGATGACTAAGAAAACATTAAAAAAAAATGTGGCCTCTGTAGTCCCCAAAGAATGGTGGCAACACATGGGCCATCATTTCTGTTTGGGGTTTATATCTATTATATTGTAGCTCAAGAAACAAACAAACAAACAAACAAAAAAAAAAAAAAACCACTGTTACAATTAACTAATAACTCAGTTGGACATTGGTAACCTTAAATGGATAACAAAAGGATAAGTGAATTTCACTTACCTGCCATGTTTGTGAAGTTAGCTGTTAATGTCACTGGTTTTTAGATCTCCACATTCTACAGTTCTTCAGGCTCTCTATACGTTAAAATATGGTGGGGATTTTGAAAAATGTCAATGTTTGAACACCACCTCAAATCATTTAGTATGGATTTTGTGTGTAGTTAAGTTGGAGTACTACAGTGGAGGCCAAGGAAATATAGAACAATTCAGCCTACAATATTTAGTTGTGGCCTCTGGTTTAACTAACCAATCAATCATAAAACTGTGAAAACAATAAAATGGAAAACATACAGATTGCTAACTATGTAGATTGCAGTATGGAGAAATGGTAAAGAAGAAATACTGATGTATGCAGCATGGTTCTCATTATTTATGAGTAGGATAAAAATGAGGAAACTACTTTTGTAACCGAGTATAACGTCTTCCCCCTCCACATGAATTTAAAAAATAAAATTACAGTGCAAAAAAAGGGTTACAAAAGATGGCTTTAAGGAGGAAAGAATGCCTGGGTTATTTAGTAATTGTGTTACTTTAAGAGAAGTTATTTAGTAACTGTGTTACTTTAAGAGAAAATAAGTATTTCACTGTTGAGGATGCATAGGATTTCCTCTGTGTCACTTTGAAAACCCCCCAAAAAAATCATTCTTACTGAAGCAATGCCTCAGCTTCTCTGTTTGTCATATGCAGATGGACATGATGAAAGTATTTCACACTATGAAGGCTAGGTTCTTTAACAACATCAACACAAAATTAATTTATTGATATTTATGATTGTTCTTAATATTTTTAGTAATTAAAGAGATGTAACCAGATTTCATAAATGGCAATATCTATCACTGCTTTAACGCAGTTAAGGCATTGCTTTTCTTTCCATGTTTAGTGTTATGGATATGATTTCAGTGCTAGAGCTAAATTACCTTTATTGGGTCCTATATCCTTTGCTTTCTTGGGACTTTGAGCAAGAAACGTAACCTCCATTTTCTCTGTTTAATCATATTGAAAAACAAAATAATAATACTATTTTTATTTATATATAATCCTCTTGAGGTAGGGTCTCACTCTAGCTCAGGCTGACCTGGAATTCACTCTATTCTCAGTTCTCAGGGTAGTCTCAAACTCACGGTGATTCACGTACCTCTGCCTCCCAAGTGCTAGTATTAAAGGTGTGTACCACCATGTCAGACTTATAATTATATCTTATTTCTAACAATGAGGGTCTTTCATCTCCATAAGCCTCAAGTGAAATAGTCATTAAAACTGTGAGTATGGCAAGTTAGTCATTCTGCATATGTCTCATTTTCTCATCTGTACAATGGGTATAATCCTACTTCATATCTAAAAGGGTTGCTGGGAGTGGATGTAAATAATTTATACCAATCATTTCACACAAGGCCTAGCACAAATTGAGCACTCTATGTTAGCTCTGATTTCTATGATTGCCTTTATTTTTAGGATTGTGTTCCATGCATGTTCGTATGCTTGGATATTCCCACTGTTCCTCCACTCCCCGAGGGGTCCTTTCCTGGATCCCCTCTACCCATGTTAATTTCCCTGGTTGCTAGTGAGCTTAAGGCAGCAGAAAATGACTACCAGCTTGTTAATAGCATTTTGACTGAAACTCATTTTTATAGAATGTCCTGGGAATTTACATTTTGAAGCCTTTCATCACTAATCCCGCTGAAGGATATTCTCTAAGTGTGGGTAATGAAGAGCCCACAGTCATCTTCACTGCCTTGGAGTGTATGGACAGGAATAGACTTCCATAGGAAGGGAGACGGTTTCTTGAGTACAGTTCCATCCCCAGCTGAGGTCAATCCAAGGAAAGTATAGTTATTTTTTTTTTCCCAAGGGAGAATAGCTTTTAGCTGTCAGACACTTAAACTTTGGAGATGGAATGACTGACCACGACAAAAACTGAATTTGAACGATTTCACTATGGTACACGAAGGTGTCACTAATAATATGCCTCTTTCTTAGGCAAGTAGTAATATGGCAATAGCAATTTGTGTCTTGCGTGGTTATGATCCCAGGACCTTTGGACAAATATGACCGTCATGGTAACTTGCAGATATGTAACACCAGATTAAGCTTTCCAATCATGAAAGAACAAGTGAACACTCCTTGGCATCTTAGTGATAAAAATATTCTGATAACACTAACAGGTAAATTTTATCATTCCATTCTCAAAATAATCAACTTAAGCAGATTCCCAAATAAATTTAAATCTAATCTGTGTTGTTAGATAAAAAATGGTTGTGCTGTTTTTATGTTGCCTGCTTTTGAGAATAGGTCCCTTTTATCCGATAGAAAAGAAGAAAAAGAACAGATGGGGTGTTTTAAAAAACAACACTCCATGGATTAGTTAAAAAAAGAAAATTGAAATAACTTGTAAAGATGGCATTATATCATTTTTTAGAATTTAAAAAAATGTTCCTTTCATTAAAAATTATCCCTAAACTGCATATTTTATGAAAAGAAATTACTCACTTTTATTAGTTTAGATTTAATGTCAGTATTCAGGTTTATAAGTGCAGTATTAGAAAAACAATGGATTAATAATAGATGTCATATGATGCTTTTATATCTCATATTATGTTTGATTCCTCATTGCTTTTCTCAGTTGCTTGAATTCCTAATCACACTCCCCCAAACAGAGAGCATCTGCCAATTTCATTATATGGGAACTTAATAATACTTAATTAAAATACAAAGCTCTAGTTGCTATCTACCATTTAATTGAATGTGATTTAAATAAAACAATAATGGAAAGTATCAGATAGTTCATATATATTTCTGCTTGAACAGGATAATAACTTGACTATTTCTTCAGAGCAACCATGGGTTTTGTAATTTCACCTATATTATAAAAAGAAACCACATAATATGACTGTTTTTTTTCTAGCACTAAAACTACATCTAATTGTAGCTTTTTTAATATAAACTTTTCTTGATGACATTTAATACAATGCTGAATATTTATGTACCTAAAATTTTTAAGCCTTAATTTATGTTTACTGTGATTTCAAAATATTCATCTGCATCCTGAAAAAGATTAAATGTGCTTTGAATAGTGATCTTTAAGCTGCTCCACTGAGGGATGATTGATATATAAAAATCTACACGTGTATTGTATACAACCTGATGAGTTTGGATATAAGCAAAATATTCATGAAACAATTACCACAGTTCATATCATAAAATAAATCCATGATTTTTAACTTTCCCTTCTTCAAGTTTCATTCATTGTTAGATAATAAGAATGCTTGACCAAAGATCCATCTTTGTAGCACATTTTTTAAGAATACATTACTTTTTATTGTTAAATACAGGTTGTAAGCTGTGCAGCACTTTTCTAGGACTATTCTGTCTTATAACATTTGACCAGTGTTACCCCCTCACCTACATTCCTGGCAACTACCATTCAACTCTTTGCCTCTATCAGTTTGTCTATACTAGACTCTTCATTTAAGTGATATCACATACCTTAGGCTTCTTTGACATTTTGCACTTGTCATACGTCCTTTGAGTCTACCTGGGGCAGGATTTTATTTATTTATGATTGAATAATAAATACTCCACTGAATGTATGTATCATATTTTCTTTATCCATTCATGTCTGGATATGAAATGGATATGCGGTGGATGCAATGGTTAATCTCTAGTTGTCAACTTGACAGTGTTGAGAATCCCCATGGAATCTAACTTCTGGACATGTCTTTGAGGGAGTTTCTAGACTGGGCTAATTGAGATGGAAGATCCACCCGAGCTGTTGACTGGGGTCTTCAACTGTATAGACAGTAATAAGTGAGCTGAGCAGGAGCATTTGTGGCTCTCTGCTTCCTTGGTGTGGATTATATGTGATCAGCTGCCTCAAATTCCTATGGCCATGCCTTTCTCATCTTGAGAGACTGTCACTTCAAACTATAAGTAAACCCTGCCTAACTCTAGATTTGGCTAACGGATCTGCTTAGTGGAATGGAACCCATAAATGGAAATGGGAAACAAGTCAGAACCACTTCAAAGGCTTCTTGTCAGGTATTTGGCCACAGCAACAAAAAGGGGGGCTAATACAGTTTACTTCATATCTTGGCTATAATGAGGTAAAAAGAACTGAATATATCTTTTCCATATCATGACTTACTTCCTTTGAATATAGATCCAGATGTGGGATTGAGGAATCATGAGATAGTTGTTTTTACTTCCCTGAGTCACTTCAATGCTGACAGCACAAGTTAAACTCCCCAAAACAGGGGCTGGAGAGATGACTTAGCAGTAAAGGTGCTTGCGTGCAAAGCCTAAGGACCCAGGTTTGATTCCCCAGTACCCATGTAAACCAGATGCACATGGTGGCACATGTTTCTGGAGTTTGGTTGCAGTGGCTAGAGGCTCTGGCATACTCATTCTCTCTCCTCTCTCACTTTCTCTTTTTCTCTTTCTCAAATAAAAAAAAATATTTTAAAAATAAAATTTAAAAACTCCTCAAAACTGTGTTAGACAGTTCTTTTTACTCTATATCCTCATCAATATTTTTTCCCCTTTTTAAAATCATAGTCAATTGAAAGTGTGTGAGATGTAAGGACTTATTGCTTGAAAATCTTGATGAAAGTCTAAGAACATAATTAATCTTTGAATCAATGTAACAAACCCTTCATGGAGCACTTTTGTGCATTCTCATTTCTTCCTGTCTACATGAATTCAATTCTTTTCACATGTAATTTATAATTCAGAAAATATATTTCATCTGCTTTTATTTATTTTAATTTTTAAAAAATATTTTATTTATTTGCAAACAGAGATAGAGAGAGATAGAGAATGTGCATGCCAGGACCTCCAGCCACTGCAAATGAATTTCAGACCCATGCGCCACTTGGTGCATCTCATTTTACATGTGTACTGAGGAATCAAATTCTGGCTGTTAGGTTTTGTATGCAGGTGCCTTGACTTCTAAGCCATCTCTTCAGCCCTCATCTGATTTTAGATCCATTACGACAAATATTTTTCTGAACTTGCTGAAAAAACTAACATTTCTGGGAATTTTGCTATGTGCATGCACAATTTTCATATATGCTGTAGTTTGAATCTTTCCCCTTCCCAAACAAAACAAAACAAAAAATACCAAAAACACAAAAAAAGGGGGCTGGGGAGATGGCTTACAGTTAAGGCACTTGCCTGCGAAGCCCAAGAACTCATCTTCAAATCTGCAGGTCCCATGTAGCCAGATTCACAGCAACACAATGTCACACATGTGCCACAATGGGGTGGACATGTCTGGAGTTTATTCACAGTTGCATGATCTCTCTTTCTCTGTGTGTGTGTCAAAATTGAAAAAAAAAAAAAAAAAAAGAAAAGAAAAGAAAAGAAAACCACACACACAAAAAAAAAAAAAAAACCACATTCTTGTATTGAACTTGAATTCCCAGAGTGAGTGAGTTTACATTGGAGTGAGTTATTATACAAGGCAGTTGACTTTCCTTGGCTTCCTCTTACCCTTCTTTTAGGCCATGACGATATCAATAAGGCTCTTATCAGAAGCTGGGAAGAAGCTAACACTAAGCATATGGAATTTCCAGTCTCCAGAATCATGAGCTAAATAAGCCACCATGTATAAAGTACCCAGCCTTAGAGCATTTTGTTATTATAGTAGCAAACATTCTAAATCTCTACACATTGTTCTAAAGGGATTATCCCAGCTTACCCTCTGAATACCAATGCACAAATTTTGTTTTTACTCAATCCATTATTAATAGATAGAAGGTTCAGAATTTCTTCCCAATTGCATAGGAAGAGAATACTTTCTTATTTATTATTATACTTTGCCTTCTCATTATTCCCCACTATTAATCTCACATTGGTCATTTCATTTTATTTGTGAACTATGTGGAGAATTTTTTCATATTCACTTATAGGACTTTAGAAAATGGTTGTACTTTTACATACCATTCTTTCATGTAACCCATCTTTCATGCTGAATTATCTAATTAGTGTTACAAATTTATAAATGCATACACTTGGATTTTTACAAGCAATTATGTTATCCTAAAATTATAACAAATTGTGTCTTTTATTTCCAGTTTTTCTCTTTTTATTTTACATAGCATATTGAATGGGCTAAGATCATCTTTATAATGTAATTTTTTCTTATTATGTTTAGAGGGAATGCTTCTCTTTTTTCCCTTATCATCAAGCATGCTATTTGCTACCTGGTTTGCATACATCTGATAGCAGACAAGAGATTGTACGTGTAGAGACACTAGAGAAAAGGGAGGATAAGGGACCAAGGGTTTGTACCCTCTGCAATTCTTGCTGTGTCTGCTTTGAAGTTGGGGTGCCTTCAGCCAGTGACTGAGCATGGCAGGGTTTTAAGTGGGGTTTAACCCCAGCATTCATAGAATTCCACAGACAGATGGTTCTAAATTTACACTGACAGTCTTGTTGGACTTTTCTAGAACTGCCTAATAGCCTAGGAAGCTTCTTTGCAACTTTTTCCCATCTCTCTTTCCTTAGGATCTGAAGTGCCTCCTGCTCTGACAGTTCTTTCTATTCTATAACTCCCTTTCTATGCAGCCACTGAATACAATACCTGTACATTCATTCCAATCTTAGAATCTGTTTTCTTCTGTGAGAAGCTCAATTAACATACCCTTTATCTACTGCACAGCAAATGCTTTCATTCCTACTTCTGTAGGAGTTTTTAACTTTCATTTACTTCTTGTAGGTGAACTCAGTGTTTTGGCTCATGTCATTATCACTTCTCTTTGGAGGAGGAAAATGTCAAGCAAGGCTTTATTTGATTCCCCCAACACTTTATTTGCCCTCTCAGAGATACTTATATTTCCCCCCATTTTTATAATTGCTTTCCTTTTTAAAATTGATGAACCTAATTAGTGCTGATGGATGATCTATCATTTCCTCTCCACCTTCTTTCCATCTTGCAAGAATGGTGAGACAATTTTGCTGGCTTTCAGGTGACTCTATTTTTCTATGTTGATGACAGGTGTTTCCTTCTGGACCCCTACCAAAGCCTTTTCTCTCAGTTCCTTCTAAGCTGTTTGTAGTTTACCAATAACACTTCTCACGTGTTGGGCCCTGCCCGGTGTGAAGCCTAGTGGTTAGCCCAGCCAGTCTTGGCCTACTCCCGGTGAGGCCTAGTCGAGCTTCCAGAGCCTGAGTAGAGTTTCATGACCTGTCCTTGAAGTGACTCAGCACCTAAGCTGAAACTGCCTCCACCCAGCTGCTGCTAACGTGATGACATACTATTGGCCCTTATACCTTTCTCTCATCCCCTCTTCCCGCCCCATTCCTCAAAATATATAAATACCTCCCGTGACGATAAACGGAGAGATTCCCGCCTTAGACGGTCTCAGAGACTCAATGTGGTTTTTCTCCCTGGTGTTTTGGGGGGGGAGGGGTTTGAGTCGCCGACACCTGCCTTCTCGCTCAGCCTCAAGAGAAGCGGCTGGCCCGGTTCTCTCTCTCTTCCGCTCTACCTGCTGGTGGTGGAGGGAAAAATCCCCGGCATCTGGCGCCCAACATGGGGCACAACAACTGGTGCCCCATGTGAGGACAGAAAACTACCTGAGAAAGGACGTGTGAGGATTCAAAATGGACTACGGACTGCTGACGTGACAAAGAAAAAATTCAAAATTAAGCTGACGGGCTAATCGTACTGCTGACGGGTGTATCCTCATGAGTTATGACGTAATCTTCATATTTAATATTCTAAACTTTGCTTCTATAATCTGTGCTTGCTTCAACTTCCTTTCTCTTTCCTTTCATTTCTGGTTCGCCGCCATTTCTAAACGGGTACGTTCATGGCAGATGCACCACGTGGGCACACCTAGAGGAAACTCACCATTTTCTCTTCCATTTCCGGCTTCTACGGTACTGCCATTTCTAAACGCCAATTCATGGCGGACGCACCACATGGGCAGACCTAGAGGAGACTTTAAATGTTTTTGCCTCCTCATTTAAATAAAAGCTCCATCCCAAAAGACAAAACAAACCTGATGGGGAGATCTGCTCCCAGCTACACTGTGTTTGATTTCATTACTATTGCCCTACTCCTCCTACAGTGTGGCTCTTGGGACAAAACTCTTGTTTTAGCCCCATGGATTAATTCAGTCCTCCTTGCCTTAATTGCCAGCCTTAAAGGCTTTTCAGTGAAAAAGTTCATTTTTGCCCTTAACAAAAACTATAAAAAAAGACTAAAACTGACTTTTAAAATCTCCTTTCTTCCAAGACCACCACCCAAGCCGCCACCCGGCAACTATCTTTTCAGCTCTTTTCAGCCCCTAACTACTGCCTAAGGCAAATGTGCTCAAACCCCTGGTGAAGGATATGGGCGTGTCAAAATTCTTCCACACTAACATTCTTCAGTAAACTCCTTGCGTCATACAGCTACTTCGTGTAGCTTTCTGTGGATGTAAACTGTAATCAAATACAAGCTTGAGTTCCCCAAACATCCCAAACCCAGGTTAGCTTTCCTCGCGGGCGTGGAGCACAAGTCACTGGTCCGCCATGCTCCGCCGACATCCTTGCAGGGAGCGGGCCGAATGGGACGGTCCTGAGCAGCGGCTCCGGCCTGGCCCGGACACTGCCCCTGCCCCGGAGCCTCTGCCTCTCCCACACCTCCAGGCGTCACTTTTGAAAAAAAAAAAAAAAAAAAGCCAGCCAAATGGGCGGGCTCCTAACTTGCTTTAACAATATCTTAGGAACAGGCAGGTGGTCTGCCATGAGGCCATGAGGCAAACCGCTGCCGTCCCCGCCCCTTTGCCTCTAGACACTCCCTCTATGCTCTTAACTGAGTGCCCCTCTGGGCCCAAAATGTTTACTTTAAAAAATAAAAAAAAAATAACTGGGGACATTTGTATTGCCCTGCTAGAGTTAAAAAAAAAAACAAAACTGTTTTTCAAGTCTATATGGCTATATCCTACACACCATTGTCCCACCCTTCACTGCCTTCCCATTAACGTGGGACTAAAAAAATGGCTTAATGGCTAAGCGCTTGCCTGTAAAGCCTAAGGACCCTGATTCGAGGCTCAATTCTCCAGTACCCATGTAAACAGTGGCTGGAGGCCTGACATGCCCATTCTCTCTCTGCCCGCCTAGCTCAATTCATACTAAGCCCAACTAACTCAATTGGTAATACAATGTTGGCCTGAGATTAAAGTTTTCCCTGACAACTCTGCACAGCTGGAGGGACAAAATTAAAAAACCTAAAGACTATCAGTCTCTGGCTACTACAAAAATTTAATAACAGCTAATGGTGGTTAAATTTAAATTATTCTAGTCTCTCCTTTCTATGCCTTATACCAATTAACTTGTTTAATTTTATTATTGTTGTTACTGTTATTATAAATCTATTAAAAGCCAGGGACAAAATGTGGTAATTTAAATATATGTCCCCCAATATATTCAGTATTTTGTTAATTTATAGTTTACATCTACAATTGCCTTACTAAGGACAATGTCACTGGGGGGCAATTTTAAGGTGTAATAATGATTTAAAATTCCATTGTAAAGATATACAAAGTGTGCCTAACAAAAGTTCCAAAAGCTTACTGTGGCTTGACTTCAATAATTTTACTCTATGTACTATATAACTAATTTCTTTTTCTCTCTTTCATGGCTCTATAAAGATAGTCCAACTTCTGCCAGTATAGAACTTCCCCTAGATCTATAAGCTTCAACATCATAAAAAACTACTAACTGTCAGCCCTGGATTAACCCTAACAATACATGTCTCATATCTTTTCTTCCTTAATTAATCATCCTAATATTTTATTATTATTATTATTATTATTATTATTATTATTATTATTATTGTTTTAGGTCATTCCAACCCATCTGATCTCCAAGACTTCACTACTAAATGCCTTGCCATTTTACAGGTGTCTCCAGAAAAGATTCAAACTGCCCCTCCCTTCAAAATTTTGGGCTCTATGTTATTCCTTAATAAAATTCTACATAAGGTACAACAGGCTATTGATGCTGCTGTCCTAAAGAGGTTTGATCCTAACTTACCTATCTCCCTCTGTATCTTCTCTGGGAAAATATTATACACTGTGCTGTTAGCCCAGGAAGGACAACCCATCCAATAGATTCACCTCTCCCTTGGTGGAGTCCCCAGAGTTTACTCTATAACTAACCAGATTGCAGACTGCATTATCAAGGGCAGGGACACCTCTGTCTGATTGTTTGGCACAGAGCCTCATGTCATTGTCACCCCCTTTAAGGTAACAGACTTCACTTGGCTTCAGAGAAATAACAACAGGGTTGCTATGGCCCTTGAGGGGTTTCTGGGTATAATTGATCTAAACCCAACCCTGATTTTCTTACCGTATTCACTGATGGGGGGCTCTTGGGAGCTTTCCTAGTTGTTTACCCTCCCCTAAGGAGGGGAGAAAAGCCTATGCCCATAAAGTCAATCTCCCATGAGGTCACAGGATCAGCACAATTCAAAGAACTATTTGCTGTCATTTTGGCTTTGGACACTATTCAGGAGCCATTTAACTTATTTTCTGACAGCCTTTATGTTGTTAACCTGTTACCCAACCTAATTGAGGCCCATATTAGACTGGACTCCAATATTATAACCCCATTGATGATTCAAGCCCACTCCCTACTTAAACAAAAAATTAACCCCATTTTTCTTCAACATCTCAGAGGCCATCAAAATTTACCAGGAGCCATATGCTTCAATGCTTTGCCACCCTTGGATTGCCAGATCAAATCAAAACCGATAATGGTCCCTGCTTCGTCAGCAGGACTTTTATAGATTTCCTCCAAACCTGGAAAATCTCACTTTCCACAGAATCCCATATAACCCACAGGGCCAGGCCATCATGAAAAAATATCATCAAACTCTCAAATCTCAATTACAAAAACAAAAGGGGAAATCCCTACCCCCACATGACCAACTAAAAAAGGCATTATTAACCCTAAATATTTTAAATTTTTCTAAAGAAGATAGACAATTGTCCCCTTTTCAAAAACATTGGACCTCAGCTGTCACCTACAGCTCCATCTGGGTCAAATGGAGGGACCCATTAACTGGGGCCTGGAAGGGACCAGACCCCCTCCTCACATCAGGGAGAGGATTTGGATGTGTCTTTCCTCAAGAGGAAAAAAGACCTATTTGGGTACCAGCAAGAGACTTAAAATATTTACCCCGAACAGACTTCCGGTTAAGATGGCGACATAGGAACCTCGCCAAAAGAGGGAAGCGAACAAAAGCAAAACAAACCCCAGCAAAATACACTTTTCTACTAAAAAGTGAGATACATAGTAAACTTTCAAGCCCAGCAGAAAAGTAGGAGAGTTCCAGAGCGTCTGGAGCCCACAGAAGCGGCTCCACAGCCGCCGCCTGCGGCGGCGCGGCTAGGCGCTGCCTGAGACAGCTGATCCGCAGAACTTTTAAAGGCGGGCGAGGAGAATTTTCCACTCACACCGCCTCCTCACAATCTCAAGAAGCGTGGAAGGAGGACAGTAGAGACCAACAAAGAGGCTAGTGAGGAAGAGGATCACGTAGAGGAACAGACGGACTTCAGCCGCCACTCACAGCCTCCCCTCCCCCACCACGGGTGCAAGTACGGCGAGTACAGAGACTTGGGACAGAGCTCGCTGGCAGCATCAGGCGCAGGGAAAGCAGAGTCCCACAAACGCAGCTGACCTCCTGAATCCACGTCACAGCAAAGGAACCAAGCAGCCGGGCAGCATAGCTGTGATCAAACCCGTTCCAAAAGGTAATTTGGTTTTATTCATTGGGGAAGGGTCTCTCTTGATCACAAGCTGACCTTGGAACTCTCTACAGATCAGAAATCTTAGCCTCCCAGCTGACAGGATTAAGGGCGTGGGCTAACACATATCCTTAGGAACTGTGACTTTGTCATAATACCTGCTTTTGCACAAATACTCTGTGCTGTATTTCATTGAAGGGGTACATTGTTGAGTTAAATTTTTGGATCTTGACTGTATTCTGTTCCATTCACCCCACTTGATAATCTCATAGCAGGCAAGGGTCACTTCTGTGATTACTTTGAGAGCCTTAAGAACCACACTTAACACCTTAAACTCCTACACTGAAGACATATAATATCAGATTGATTGATACATCTAACATTACTGCAGATATATTTAGAAAACCCAAGCATTAAATTAATTCAAGATGCAAAGATCTCTACATTACAATACAAGAAACACAAAACATCCAGACAATATAAATCCACCAAAAGTATTAATATATCTGAAATGACCTTCAGTGAGGCTGACTTAGAGGACATCCCCGAGAAAGATTTCAAAAGAATGATTATAATTACGTTCAAAGAACTCAAAGAGGAAATGAAAGGGTTCAAAGACCTCAAAGAAGAAATCAAAGGATTCAAAGAAAACACAGAAAACCAATTTAATGAAATAAGGAAGTCAATACTAGACATAAATACGGAAATAGAAAGAATAAAGAAAACCCACTCAGAAATGCTAGCAATAAAGAACACAGTCAGTGAAATTAAAACCTCTGTAGAAAATCTCTCTAGTAGAATGGATGAAGGAGAGAACAGGATATCGAAGCTAGATGACCAAGCAGCTGATCTAATACAGTCCAACAGAGAGAAAAACAAAATAATAGGAAGGTATGAATGGGAATTACAGGATATTCGGGACACTATGAAAAGATCAAACATAAGAATTCAAGGGATAGTAGAAGGAGAAGAATTTCACTCCAAAGGCATAGTAGGTGTTTTCAACAAAATCATAGAGGAAAACTTCCCCCAAATTGGGAAAGAGTTGCCAATGCAGATACAGGAAGCCTTTAGAACACCAAACAGACAAAACCTGGAAAGAACCTCTCCCTGCCATATTATAATTAAACTACCAAACATACAAACCAAAGAAAATATATTGAAAGCAGCTAGAGAGAAAAAGCAAGTGACCTACAAAGGGAAGCCCATCAGACTCACAGCAGATTACTCAACACAAACTTTAAAGGCCAGAAGGGCCTGGAATAATGTATTCCAAGTTCTGAAAGATAAAAGCTGTCAACCGAGATTACTTTATCCTGCAAAACTATCTATCCAAATAGATGGAGAAATAAGGACATTCCACAACAAAGACAGGCTAAAGGAATTTTTGGCAACTAAACCAGCTCTACAGAAAATACTTGCAGGAATCATTCATGCTGAGGAGAAAGCAAAGCACACACATCAGGAAATAGGAAAAAATAAACCATACTCAAATAACAGTTAAAACAAGTGAGTAAAGGGAAAACAGGAAAAACTAAAAAATAAGAAGAATGGTGAGAATAAACACATATATGTCAATAATAACTCTTAATATCAATGGTCTCAATGCCCCTATCAAAAGACACAGACTTACAGACTGGATTAAAAGCAGGATCCTACCATCTGTTGCCTCCAGGAAACTCATCTCTCAATAAAAATAGAAACCTTCTTAGGGTGAAAGGTTGGAAAAAGGTATTTCAAGCAAATGGGCCTAGAAAACAGGCAGGGGTTGCTATTTTAATTTCTGACAAGATAGACTTCAATCCAACATTTGTGAGGAAAGATAAAGAAGGTCACTTTATACTGATTAAAGGAACACTCCAACAGGAGGACATTACAATCCTAAACATATATGCCCCTAACATGGGGCTCCCAATTTCATCAAACAAACACTATTAGAATTAAGGTCAGAGATATCTCCTAACACAATAGTAGTGGGGACTTCAATACCCCACTCTCATCACTTGACAGGTCTACCCAGCAAAAAATAAACAGAGAGACATCTGCATTAAATGATACCATGGAACAAATGGACCTAACAGATATTTACAGAACATTCCATCCAAATGCTGCAGAATATACATTTTTCTCAGCAGCACACGGGACATTTTCTAAAATAGACCATATACTAGGACACAAATCAAATCTTAACAAATACAGGAAAATTGAAATAATCCCTTGCACATTGTCTGACCACAATGGGATTAAACTGCAAATCAGCAACAAGAAAATATACAGAGCATACAGAAACTCATGGAGACTAAACAGCACATTATTGAATGATGTATGGGTCATTGAAGAAATTAAAAAGGAAATCAAGAAATTCGTAGAATCAAATGATGATGAGAATACAACATACCTCAAAACCTTTGGGACACAATGAAGGCAGTCCTATTCAGGGAAATTTTTAGCCCTAAGTGCATATATTAAGAAATTGGAGAGTTCACAACTAAACAATTTAATGCTTCACCTTAAGGCCTTGGAAAAAGAAGAACAAGGCAAACCAAAAATTAGTAGACGGGAAGAAATAATAAAGGTTAGGGCAGAAATTAATGAAATGGAAACCAAAAAAACAATCAAAAGATCAATGAAACAAAGAGTTGGTTCTTTGAAAGGATAAACAAGATTGACAAACCCTTAGCAAATCTGACCAAAAGAAAGAGAGAAGAGACAAAAATTGATAAAATTAGAGATGAAAAAGGCAACATCACAACAGATTCCAAAGAAATTCAGAAAATCATACGGACATACTTTAAGAATATATATGCCTCTAAGTTTGAAAACCTGAAAGAAATGGATGAATTCCTTGATTCATATGACCTACCAAAATTAAATCAAGAAGAGATAAACCATTTAAATAGAACTATAACAACCACAGAGATTCAAGCAGTTATAAAAAGTCTCCCAACTAAAAAAAGCCCAGGCCCAGATGGATTCACTGCTGAATTTTACCAGACATTCCTGGAGGATCTAACGCCAATGCTTCTCAAACTTTTCCATAAAATAGAAAAGGAAGGAACTCTACCAAAATCCTTCTATGAAGCCAGCATCACCCTGATACCCAAACCGGACAAAGACAGATCAAAAAAGAAAATTATAGACCAATCTCCCTCATGAACATGGATGCAAAAATTCTCAACAAAATACTGGCAAACAGAATACAAGAATTTATCAGAAAGATTATTCACCCTGACCAAGTAGGCTTTATCCCAGAGATGCAGGGATGGTTCAACATACGCAAATCCATAAATGTAATACACCATATAAATGGTCTGAAGGACAAAAATCATATGGTCATCTCAATAGATGCAGAAAAGGCATTTGACAAAATCCAACACCCCTTCATGGTGAAAGTATTACAGAAACTGGGAATAGAAGGAGCATATCTCAACATAATAAAAGCTATTTATGACAAACCTACAGCCAACATAATACTAAATGGGGAAAAACTTGAAGCTTTTCCTCTAAATTCAGGAACAAGACAAGGGTGTCCACTTTCCCCACTACTATTTAATATAGTACTGGAAGTCTTAGCCACAGCAATAAGGCAAGAGACACTCATAAAGGGGATACAAATCGGAAGGGAAGAGATCAAATTATCATTATTTGCAGACGATATGATTCTATACCTAACAGACCCTAAAGTCTCTACCTGCAAACTGTTAGAGCTGATAAACACTTTTAGCAATGTAGCAGGATACAAAATAAACACACAGAAATCAGTAGCCTTTCTATATACTAACAACAAACGTGCAGAGGATGAAATCAGGGAATCTCTCCCATTCACAATTGCTTCAAAAAAAATAAAATACCTTGGAATAAACTTAACCAAGGAAGTGAAGGATCTCTACAATGAGAACTTTAAAAACTCGAGCGACAAATTACAGAAGACACAAGGAAATGGAAAGACATCCCATGCTCCTGGATTGGAAGAATCAATATTGTGAAAATGTCAATCTTACCAAAAGCAATCTATACATTTAATGCGATCCCTATTAAAATCCCAATAGCTTTCTTCACGGAAATAGAAAAACAATCCTAAAATTCATCTGGAAACACAAAAACCTCGAATAGCCAAAACAATTTTGCTAAACAAAAATCAGGCAGGTGGTATAACCATACCCGATTTTAAGTTATATTACAAAGCCATAGTAACAAAAACAGCATGGTACTGGCACAAGGACAGACAGGTAGATCAATGGAACAGAATAGAAGACCCAAATATTAATCCAAGCAGCTACAGCCACCTGATTTTTGACAAAAATGCCAAAAATATTAATTGGAGAAAAGATAGTCTCTTTAACAAGTGGTGTTGGGAAAACTGGACATTGGTATGTAAAAGGATAAACATAGATCCTTGTCTTTCTCCATGCACAAGAGTCAAATCCAAATGGATCAGGGACCTTGATATCAGACCTGAAACTCTGAACCTGCTAGAGGAAAAAGTAGAGGAAACCCTTCAACATATTGGCATAGGTAAGGACTTTCTGAATATAACCCCAATTGCTCAGCGAATAAAATCACTAATCAACCAATGGGACCTTATGAAATTACAAAGATTTTGTACAGCAAAGGACACTGTGAGTAGAGCAAAAAGACAACCTACAGAATGGGAGAAAATCTTTGCCAGCTATACATCTGACAGAGGATTAATATCCAGAATATACAAAGAACTCAAAAAACAGAATAATAAGAATTCAAACAACCCAGTTAAAAAATGGGCTATGGAACTAAATAGAGAATTCACAGAAGATGAAATTCAGATGGCATATAAACATCTGAAAAAATGCTCCACATCCTTAGCCATCAGGGAAATGCAAATTAAAACCACTTTGAGATTCCATTTCACTCCTGTCAGAATGGCTTCCATCAAGAAAACAAAGGACAATGAGTGTTGGCGTGGATGCGGAAAAAGAGGAACACTTCTACACTGTTGGTGGGAATGTAACCTAGTCCAACCATTGTGGAAATCAGTGTGGAGGTTTTTGAGACAGCTAGAAATAGATTTACCATATGATCCAGCTATAGCACTTCCTAGGCATATATCCAGAAGACTCTTCTCACTTCCTTAGAGATACTTGCAAAACCATGTTTATTGCCGCTCTATTCACAATAGCTAGGAAATGGAAGCAGCCTAGATGTCCCACCACAAATGAATGGATAATAAAGATGTGGTACATTTACACAATGGAGTTCTACTCAGCAGTAAAGAAAAATGAAATTATGAAATTTGCAGGAAATGGATGGATCTGGAAAGGATTATACTAAGTGAGGTAACCCAGGCTCAGAAAGCCAAACGTCACATGTTCTCTCTCATATGTGGATCCTAGCTACAAATAGACAGACTTGTGTGTGAACTGGAACCAAAAATTGGTGCCAGAAACCAGTAAGCTGGTAAAAGGCTATAAGGGACGGAGGAAAGGGAAGGACTGAAGTGTATGGTATTGCACATATGTAAGTGGAAGGACTGATTACAAGGAGGGAATGGCCTAACCAAGGCCATGGGTAGAGAATGCATAAAAGAAGGGCAAGGGGAGGGTCAATCTAATTTCAAAAGATTGTGAATAAGACTTATGTAAAACTACTTTTTGAATAATGGTACATCTAGAAGCTGTAGACTGTTACTAGAAAATTTTCAGTACCTGGGATGGGATACCTTCCAGTGAGTTGTTGGCCAAGGAGGTCCCGGTAGCCTCCAAAACATTAAAGGCTTTTGCCAAAGCCCTTGGTTTTCCCTGAGAAACAGATAGTAAGACCCTATTGCTGAAGACATCTCTTGCCTGAGAGGCAAGGTCACTGAGAAAGCAAGCTGGTGCTGAGCAGAAAACCTTCTCCCTGTAGACCAGCCAACTGAAAGCTGGAAAAAGCTGCACTGCATGCAGAGTATGGGAGACAGAAGTCATCAGCAGTGAAAACAGTGGACGCTGAATATTCAAATTTGGCCAGACAGGCCCAAAGACTGAACGGGTGCAATAGTGGCATGTCTACTCGTGGGGTAACCAACTGCTCTATAATTGGACTAAAGGCCCTCTCTACGGGAGGGAATACATACCTGGTACTGAAAAACTAAGTAAAGTCTATGGTAGGTAAGGTCATAAGCCTTAGGGGTATAAAGCATGCCCTTATCTAAATGTATATACTATTCCCACCAAGCTGCCCGGAAAATACTACACTTAATGCTCATATTCACATATTAATGCTACTCTCACTTCTGGTTAGAGAAGCTTCTCTTTTCAGATGGCGATGACCACTGGGATGATCCAAAAGGCAACATAGTGCTGAGAAGAAGGGATGGAGAAGTGCCCAGCACTGAAACATCTCTGTCACACCCTCCAAGGCTCAGGGATCATTGCGGAAGAGGGGGCGGATAGAATGGAAGAGCCAAAGGAAGGGTACGACTCCCTACAATGCAACTGCCCAGACAGAAATTGGCCTTGATATCCATGACCTTGCTGTGCCTAACAATACCTCCGCAAGACCCTCATAGTAGAAGTAAAAGAGGATGACATCATATTAAAAAAAGAGACTAATGGAGAGAGGGAGGGGATATGATGGAGAGTGGAGTTCTAAAGGGGAAGGGGGGAGGGGAGGGAAAAATACGCACCTTTGGTATGTAAGTATGTTTTGTTGTCAATAAATATTTAAAAAAAAAAAAAGAAAAAAGAAATTCCCAACCAAAAAAAAAAAAAAAAATATTTACCCCAACAAGGGGATGATAATAATCAATTCTCCAGGGAGTGTCCCACCCCTGAGAACTATGCTTCTGTTTCTTCCCCAGGAACAACTGAAGGTGTGGATGCTACTAGACCCGAATAAAGCCAGAAAAGCTCCAGAAAGATTTACAGAAGAGGAGTCGGGACTTCTAAGACAACCTGCTGTAGACGAGCTTACATGGCTTTTTATCCCACCTTCTCCCTCCCCTTGGACCCCTCCTTCTTCTTGCTCTTTACTCTACCTTCTCCCTCCCCCTGAACCCCTCCTTCTTCTTATCCTCACTGTCGGGCCCTGTGTAATTAATAAGATTACACAATTCATTCACCAACAGCTTGAGGCAATTAAACTTCATCAGGTCACAATTAAACTTCATAAGGTCAAGGCACCACAGGTTCGCAACTCAAAGGCAATGGATTTTCCACTTACTGGCTACCCACCTAACATCCCTCCCCCACCCTCCATCGAACCAACGACGGGTAAGATCTCAGACAGGCTGAGACAACCTAAGACAGGGCGTGGAGTGGTCTACGGGCTAGAGGCATGGTGCTCAGTGACGGGTAAGATTCCCAGAGGGGACAACCTAGGACAGAGGCCATAGCCATCCACCGTTCTTACAAAAACAAAAGGGGGAGATGTTGGGCCCTGCCCGGTGTGAAGCCTAGTGGTTAGCCAAGCCAGTCTTGGCCTACTCCCGATGAGGCCTAGTCGAGCTTCCAGAGCCTGAGTAGAGTTTCATGACCTGTCCTTGAAGTGACTCAGCACCTAAGCTGAAACTGCCTACACCCAGCTGCTGCTAACATGATGAAATACTATTGGCCCTTATACCTTTCTCTCATCCCCTCTTCCCGCCCCCTTCCTCAAAATATATAAATACCTCCCATGACAATAAATGGAGAGATCCCTGCCTTAGACGGTCTCCGCGACTCAATGTGGTTTTTCTCCCCAGTGTTTTTTGGGGGGGAGGGGTTTGAGTCGCAGACACCTGCCTTCTCGCTCATCCTCAAGAGAAGTGGTGGCCCGGTTCTCTCTCTCTTCCACTCTACCTGCCGGTGGTGGAGGGAAAAATCCCCAGCACTCACGAAAATGTACTCACTGTGCTATCACTTGGCTTCTAGGTGAGGGAGTAGCTGTGCATTGTATTAGGCATATATATTTCTATCTATGGAGTACACATGTCATGCTTTATGGAATTATTATACAATAATTTTGGGGTGTTTTTGAGAGGGTCAGAGTCTTAGCTCTTAGGTGGTCAATAACTCAGGATGTAAGGCTGCATAATATTCATGGTTATGCAAAGCTTTCAATGAGTCAATGGACCCCAGATTCTTCACTTACCTATTCAAAGTATTGACATCAGAACAGAAGATAAAGTTCAAAAAGATTTTATTGGATTACAGATAGCACTTACAAGAAGGAAGAAAATAAGGCAGATTTAATGCCTAGAAGAGGCATGGGCAGGGTTCCTAGAAATGGAAAGTACCATCCTAAGATCAAGGTTGGGGGTCTTTTATGTGAGCCCCCTAATGATTGGGATTATTAGTTCAAAATACCAAAGGCTGGTAATATTCCCTCTGTCTTCTCTCTATTTCTCTCTGCCCCCAAATAATTAAATATTTTTTTAAACTATTTTTCAGGGCTGGAGAGATGGCTTAGTGGTTAAGGCTCCTGCCTGCTAAGCCTAAGAACCCGGTTCCAATCTCCAGGTCCCACGTTTAGCCAGATGCAAAGTGACGCAAGGGCGCAATGCCGCATTTGCCCACAAGGGGTGCACACATCTGGATTTTGTTCACAGCAGCTGAGAGACTGCTGGCGCGCCCATCTCTATCTGTCTCCCTCTCCCTCTCTGTCTGTCTCTCTCTGTGTCTCTCTCCAAAAAAATAAATAAAATAATTTAAAAAAAACTATTTTTCAGAGAGAAGCAAAAAAATAAAATAACATATATACAACATTGAAAATTTTGGGCTGGAGATATGGCTTAGTGGTTAAGGCACTTGCCTGCAAAGGCAAAGGACCAGCTTCAATTCAGGATCCATGTAAGCCAGATGGCGCAAGGTGGTGCATGTTTTTTTTTTTTTTTGCAATGGCTACAGGCCCTGGCATGTCCATTCTCTCCGTCTCTCTCTCTCTCTCTCTCTCTCTCTCTCTCTCTCTCTCTCTCTCTCTCTCTCTCAGATACACACACACACACATGATTTGTTCTCTCCTGCTTTTAAATAAATGAAATATTAAAAAAAGAGAGAAGTGTCATATAAGGTGGTTTTAGGATTCCCAAAATCATTTCAGCAGGAGTCGAGAAACAAAGAATGATGAGCGAGTTTGAATTTTCTGAACAGAAAGAAAGGCATGCATTTTGAGATTGAAAGGATCCATTAGGAACTACGTAGAAAAATAAAATAAGGTACACAGAAACTAAGAGAATGAGTTTATAAAACTCAGAAAGTAAGCAAATTGAAGACAAAAATCTGAAAGATTTTCAATGTAACAGTAAACAAAGATGTCCATATTATTAGTGAGAATCCCTTTGCAATAAAACATTGCCTACACAGAACTCACAACGGATGAGCATCCTGGGGTGAGATAAAATTTCAACTACTGGTGTAAATGTAGGCCAGCAATTATCCACTGCAGACAGATACTCAGATGTTTTCCAAAACAGAGACTCAGAGAGCCTTTCCCTACAGATTTCTAAGAAATTACTCCAGCCAATAAATTATAGTTATGGAGAGCAGGATAGATAAAAATAATAAATGAAACTTAGATATATATATATATATAAGTAATGCTTAAATTAACTATGTAGTATTAATATGGATATGCACTAAGAAAACCATGCACAGAGTAAAATCTAGTATTCTTCAACAGTGAATTTTCAATCTGTGCATAATTTTTTAAAATTTTGAAAATTATAAACTAATTACCAATATCAATGAAAAGTTTTACTTTTCTTTAAAAATCTTTCCTATACCCCTTGCCAACAAATTATAAAATAAATAATCCAAAAAATTATGTATGCATTTAATTCTTCACAAAAACATTTGTAGAATAGAAAATATGATTTTGTAAGAATACCTAGAAATTCTTAAATATCAATGTGGACAACTGTTTTGAATTTGAAATGAATCCATCCTCTTCTATGTTGAAAAAATGATAAATATTTATGGCTGTGCCTTTAAATAAAAATATGATGAAATGAATAGATTGTGCAAATTACTTCAGATGATTAGAACAAAAAGATTTACATTCAAATTATGTAAAAAATTCCAACTAGGATGGAAAATAGCCACACACACACCAACACACACACACACACACACACACACACACCAGATGTGAGATAGGATATAAACAAAATAGAAGTGCTGAAGCAAATGCTCAGCAATTAAGGCACTTGCCTGCAGACCCTAATGACCCAGGTTCAATTCCCCAGTATGCACATAAAACCAGATGCACAAAGTGGCACATGCATATGAAGTTCATTTGCAGCAGCTGGAAAACCTGGCCTGCCCATTCTCTGTTTATGTTCTATTTCTCACGGCTTGTAAATTTTTTAAAAGATAGAAGAAGAAACATACCTGGCTTATAAATATCAAAGCATATTAAACCCTACCTACAATCAGGAAAATGCAAATATTAATATCAATAGATAACTATTGATTAATGACTAGAAAACAAAAAGTGCAGTAATCAAGTGTTGGCAAAGGATATAGGAAATCTTTTGAAGAAAAGTAAATTTTTTAAAGTATAATTTTCATGGAAAATATTTTAGGGTCAGGCATGATAATACATGTTAGCCCCAGCAATCATTCGGAGGCTAATGTAAGAGGATCATGATAAGATCAAGGCCAGCCTAGGGCTATAGAGTGAGTTACAGTTCACCTACTTCAAAAAAATTGTTATTTTAGATATAGATATCAGTCCTTGATTTCAGTTGTTGGCCTAGGGGAACACACATATGTATATACAGAATGAACAGGGAAATTAATAGCAGCATTGCTAATGATATGGTAAATGGTTTACATTTGAAACTAACAATGCTCAGTAGTTCTATGGATCACACAGAAGAGCCCAGACTGCAGACCCTAGGTTTCAGACAGAGCTTCTTTTTTGTCTTTGTTATGGAAGTCATAACCCACCCCCACCCAAAATTAAGTAGCTACACTATGGAAATGAGCTAAAAGCAGTCTGTTTTATTCCCAGCTGTGTTATCGTGGGCTAGTAATTTAAACTTTCTATCATGTTTCTTCAACCAAAACGTTTTATTAAACTCACAGTATTTTCTGATCAGATTGCCTGCTGTTGAAGAACTTGATGTCTAAAAAAGTTATTTCTATTTATACCTTCTAAAAATGTCAAAGTATTTACTAAAGAATATTCCTTCTTATTGATTTCTCTGCTCCTCCTTCCCACTAGTTCTTATCTGGCTGATATATGTCACCTGTACACAATGGTAAAGTACAACAGACAAATGAATAAGGAAAGAAATATCAATTTAAGCCGGGCGTGGTGGCGCACGCCTTTAATCTCAGCACTCGGGAGGCAGAGGTAGGAGGATCACCGAGAGTTCAAGGCCACCCTGAGACTACATAGTTAATTCCAGGTCAGCCTGAGCTAGAGTGAGACCCTACCTCGAAAAACCAAAAAAAGAAATATCAATTTAATATTGAAGACAACTGGAATAGACCCCCAAACTTAAAACAAATATTGATATAAAATAAGAAAATCTGCATCCAAGACAATATATTTTTCTCTTCAGAATGAAACAAAATGGCCAAGCATGGAGAATAATCAGTTAGCTCCCTTCCCTGGTCCTACAGACATAATTGTCAGGAATTAGGAATTACATAAAGTTTGCTAAGCAAGTGAGACAGCAACCTTATGCAAATCAATGTTGTCCACAGTAGACACGTACTCTGTAATGATAGTAATAATAGCAATGATGATTAGATCGTAATAATGTGGTAGTATTAGTAAGGTAGAAGTGGTGGTGGTGGTGGTGGTGGCGATGGTAATGTAGTAGTAACAGTAATGATGATGTTTATGTGCATGTGAAGAGTAATGTGCAGGTAGAAGGCAATTAACATTTCAATCAAGTCTTAAAATATTTTAATTACACTATTTAAATGAAAATACTGTAATTTTCTATGGTATAAAATATATTTTAATGTCTTTTCTTAGTTTTCCTTTGTTCAAAAATAAATAAATAAACATGTCCTTGTCAGAGATAGCATTCCCTTTTTCTTCCTTACATGAATAACTTGTCCTACATAAGTTTCTTCATAATCAATAAAGAATTATTTTAATGTTGGTAACCATGCAATATTCAATGCTTTTCTAAGTTTTTTTGTTAAGACAAAGCAGTGAAATTCTCCATATATATTCTTTTCAGAAACAAACCACATTTTAGCTAGGATTTTTTTTAAAAAGCTACACTCAGAATTCATACATGATAAGAAATTCATTCCACAAGTGGAGTAAGACCTTTAAAAGACCTTTATCTCCCACGCAGAATAAATTTGATATGCCTTGCGACCATTATGTGAACTCTCCCTTACTGTGCATGCAGATAGAACCATCTTATAAAATAGCACTAACACTATAATTTCCATTCATATGATGAAATTGTAATAAAATAGTTTATTATGCTACATTTGTATATGATTGCATATTATATTTTAAGTTAACATTTATTTTGCTTCTACTAAAATTATTTTCTCAAGATATAATAAATTCAAGAAGCTCAAAAACATGTTTAGATGGAAAACTGGATTCTGAAAGGCAGTATGTATTTTTGGTGGTGCTGCTAAAACTCTCCAGGTACTTAGCTAAGTATTTAATGTTCCAAAACTAGTTGCATAGGCTTCCTATAGTATAAGAATTGTTGATTTATTGCCACCTTAATATTTCAACACACTTAAAATGTTAAATCCAATTTATCCATATTTTTACTTATGCCTTTATAAAAAAGATAAATATTACTGAGGCCTAAATAAATAATGACCATACATTATAACATTATGGACAACTATGGGCTGAATCTGGTGACCTTAGTTTGATTAACTATTGTACATCTTTCTATGATGAAATCATAAAAACATGTTAAATTATTGTATTTTAGAGCTAACACAGATAGAAAACATCTTATTTACTGGATCTATTGCTACAGCTAAATAATTCTCTTAAGATCTTCCACATAGTCAAGGGCAGACTTAAAATAGAGACTTTGTATTACTGTTGCCTAGTCCACATGGTCTTGATGTTGTTCTTTACCTGATCAAATGGTCTTGTCTTTGGTTAAGAGCAACATCTACCTCACTAGAAAACATTTATGTGCCAAACATTGGAGAGAATCTGGCATCTGATAAGCTTTTAAATCGTGGAAAATTACCTAAGCTTACAGTGAGAGGAACATGTTACATTACATGGTGTGTATATTAATATCAATAAGAATTCAATACTGAGATCAAATGTACAATATACTGTCAAATGTTTAATAATTCTTCACTGTCTAATTAAGTCTAGGAAACCTGCACTTACAAGTGAGTCATTGTAATTTCATCTTAAGTACAATATAATGAACTGGTATAAATAGGATAACCCTGAAGAGCCAATGACTTAGGCTGATTGAAAGCAGGTTTCAAGCTCCCACCTTTTCACAGCAACTTAGCCTACTGCATAAGGCAGAAAGGAAAAGAGAAAAATGCTACACTGTGAGCCATGAGAAGTGGAGCTGGATATTCATGGGCCGCAAGTGATCAATATCTTTATCAGATCTGTGTAAATGTTGTGGGCAAGTACAATTAAAGAGCAAATCCCTGGATCAGCTGGCTAAGCTAAATTTCAGCTGCAGGAGCAGATGATTTTGCTTGAGGGCACTTGTTGGAGAACAGTGGAAACAAGGAGAGCAGTCGTGTTTTAGA
This sequence comes from Orientallactaga sibirica, assembly GCA_036365145.1. Taxonomy (NCBI): domain Eukaryota; kingdom Metazoa; phylum Chordata; class Mammalia; order Rodentia; family Dipodidae; genus Orientallactaga; species Orientallactaga sibirica. Next base: position 6,680,826 of record JAEOAD010000019.1, on the reverse strand, counting down.
GACCCCTGAAATCAGTCAGAACACCTAGTTTCAAACTATTCCAACATTGCCTGTTTGCATCCTATTGCACTAACCATTCCACCTCATCAGCTGTCAGATTTGCCACCTACAATATAGTTCTCTCTTCTTTTTGTTTAAGCTATACATATTAAAAAACCTAGAAGAGCTTTTACCTCTTCAGACACTGAGAAAGAAGCTTTTAAACTAATCTCTGTCTAAGCAAGATAGTCATCACTCTACAAGCATTCTACTCAGTGGAATGAGTTCTGTGACACATTGTTCTAGCATGTTCCTTACAACAGAATTATCCCTGGTTTGGTTAATCAGCTCTGACATGTAGTACCAAACACTCATCGTTTTTTATGTGTATATTTTATTTTAAAACTCATAGAAAGTTTTAAATTAATGCCAACCATTCTAACTTACAGAATAGCATTTTCCAAGAAGTATTTAGGTAAGGAAAAGATCAATGTATTTATATTAGAGGGAAATTCATAGGAATTCCTAGGGAAGTTCCCGGAAAAAGTCATTTATGCAAGTTCATAGAGTATCAATAACCCAGAGAAATCAAAAAGTGATAGAGACAGATAAGTGTAAAGGTCTATTTGAGGTTTACAAGATCAGTGTGTTCTTGGTCAATGGAATCATAGTTATTGGAAAACAGAGTAGCCTGCATACTTTGTAATGAATTTATAAACATTTTTAATAGAAAATAATCACATCACTATAAAACACAGAGAAACACAATGCAGGCCAATAATGTAAAGCAGGAAGGTTGTAAGAAGACACAGACCAAAGCCTGGGTAGGTACACAGCCACTTCAGGCTAGCACTAATACTATTGCTCAGTAAGAAGTACTTATAGGAACACCAGAGCCAAACACATGTTTATTTCTCCATATAGTAACTGTGTAGACAATAAGGACTTATAACATTTTAATTTATGTTATAGTATAAACTAAATTTTCCATAGCTCACTGTCTATAAAAGGCAAATGGACAGAATCTCTTCAGATGTGGAAAAGACCACTCTCTTAACCATCCCATTCAAGGAAAGGCAGTCATTTTATTGGTATTTTTGCTGAGTGAGTCTGGGAATAATAGATACTGAGTACTGCTTGGAAGATAACTAGTTACAACATGTTTTCTGAATAACTTTTATAGGAATTTGTTAATTACCTTTGTGTTAACTGATGTACACTGACAAAATATCTAATAGCCCAAAACTCTCACTTCAATGCAGCATACAAACTTCTGTTCAGTAGAGAGGTATTACTCTTATGTCCTAGATACTAGATCTCTGAAATCCAGATTCAAGGCACATATAGGATTTCATTTCTGTCATGTTATAACTTAGTGATGGTGATAATTGAGATTTGGCTGAGTCAATGAAAACACATCAATGCTTATATCATATTGCAATTATTTTCACTGGCATTGATAAAGTAATGTTGTGCCTTTTCTAAAATTAAATATAAGAACATTCTTCCATTAGAACAGTATGTTTGCTTGGCTGCTTGGTCCAGTGTGTTTAAGGTAACTGGTTCTAAAGGAAGAAATGATGGAACTTGACTTGTCTTCAATTGTGTACCTCTAAGAGATGCTGCTCTAAGATGATCTCAGAGAAAGACTATTCTTTGCTTCAGCAGTTTAGCATAGCATCATCTTTAGGCAAGTTTCTAGGTATCCTAAGAGCTTTTCTCGTGGGGAACTCCCCCTAACAGTTCACCAAGGAGGTTGTTTATCAACATTTAGGTAACAAAGACTACAGTGTTGAATTAAAATTACAGTGCTCCATTACAGGAACAGTCAGGAATTTTTTTTCAAGTAACCCAGAACCTGGTGGAGGTGCCAAGGGACAATGGAAAGGATTTACTGAGCTATGGAATGAAATCTGTGTACTCTTAATAACAAATCATATATATATATATATATACATATATATATGGATATATATATATATATATATGCATATATAATATTGTGTATATATAACATACATATATACAAACAAGGGAAATAAATCTTATTTCTGATGAGGTGTGAATTTTCTCTCAGTTTCACCTAATTCTCATTCCTATGTTCCTATCACATACATATTGAAGACACACAGTCCTTAATGCTTGCAAGTGTCCGCAGCTTACCTCTAGCACCTGCCCCCAGCGTCTGCTGTATGCACTCAAGGCCTCAGGAGTGCTGCCTCCTTTCTCTAGTCTTGAAGAAGCCCTGTTTTCTGTCTGTACTCTGTGTCCTCTACAGAGCTCTGTCTACTGCAATGAAGCATGGGAAGATTATTTTGTATTCTCCTGGGCTTAAAAGTAACTTTCTTTTTGATGTCATGTTGAAAACTGATTCCTCCTTTATGTAGCACCACGACACTCTTGTGTGATGCAGTTAAGCACTCTCCCAGGTTGCCTTAGCTCAGAGGACAGCCTTTTGACCATTTCATGCCGACTGTTGGATGGAATAGACGTTTGCCGACATCACCTCATTTTATCCCCACAAGAGGTGCACACAGCAAGAAACACATTGAGCTAGATTAAATCAATTGCCTGAGGTCACGTAGCTAGGAAATCACAGAACCAAGACTCAAAAGAAGGTCTTTTGACTTTAAATCCCTTGGACTTTTTGTTAGCCCATATTGCTCTCTTATTAAGCTTGTAATTCCTCATGACACATGCCTTATAGTAGCAATAAAATGAGCAGAATAATTGTTTACATGTTTCATCTTTTGAAAGACAAAATATACTGTTTTCTCAAGTGCTAATTAAAACCAAATTGTTACTGATTATAGGGATTTGGCTACTTAGCTCTTTCTGATCAATCCCTCAGTATAGAAGTATGAAGGAGTGATAATTTAAATGTCCATATTTGGAACAAACAAAATTATTTAGCCCAAAATTATCTGGCTAGGTAATGGGGTCAAATTGGAATTGACACTTATTTTAAAAATTGATCATGGATTTAAAAATAATCAATAGCTTTATGAATTTATACCTTAAAGTTCAGTAAACTAAAATTCATTTGTTTGAACTTAGATTCTGTCCTAATTTCCTCCTGTAAATAAGGTATATAATAATGTTCTATGAAAAAATATTAAATATCAGGAGAAGCCAGGCGTGGTGGCACATGCCTTTAATCCCAGCACTTGGAAGGCAGAGGTAGGAGGATCGCCGTGACTTCGAGGCCACCCTGAGACTACATAGTTAATTCCAGGTCAGCCTGGACCAGAGTGAGACCCTACCTCAAAAACCCAAATATATATATATAACAGGAGAATAAGCTACTCTTTAAACCCATGCTACTGAAAAGGTAAATTTTTAGTTTTAATCAATTTCCATATTAATGTTACAATTATTATTTGTATTAAAATGATACCCTGACCAGATAGGCAACTGCTGGTTGATTAGTTATGGTAGCTCTTTTAGTGACAATAACCAGCATAAGAAGATAGAACTCCTACAGTTCTCTTCCTCTACAAGACCGTGTTTTCTTCTTCCCCCTTCCTCTCTTTGTTTCCCCTCTTTATTCCCTGTCCTTTCTTTCATATTCATCATCTTCACTTGTCTGTAAATGACTATACCATACGATAGCTGGCATGAAATGGCCAAAGGGTTGTCCTCTGAGCTGTGGCACCATGAGAAAAGGATTCTGTCTCTCCCTCCCATGATCCAATCCTTTTCCTTCCTTGCCTTCCTTCCTTCCAGTTATGTTTTTTTTTTTCTCCTTCATTACTCTATTTCTTTTCATACTGAGTATTCTCAATAAGCTACCAGTACCAAACCCTACTTTGACCCACTAACTGCCCAGTGAGGACCTGCTATTGCAGAACAGGACTATGGATATCACTTTCTGAGGAGACATCTCATATTCCAGCTGACTGTAGTGTGGGTGCCGCTCTTCTCCACACAGGGAAAACCAGGGGATCCTTGGTGATGGCTACCTGAGAAGGCCATAGGGAACATGCTAGCAGTACATATTTTATCATGTGATTATTATCAGGTGAAACAGTATTTCCTCTGTGTAATAGTTCAAATGTTGTGGATCCAATTGCAAATTAAGATTTGTGCTATACATTTGAGACAACGAACTATTTCAAGTTATCAGAATCCTGTGCAATGCCTTGTAAATGTCTGATGTTAAGAATCTCATGACAAGGAGAAATGTCTATTTCCTTTCTTTTGCTCTGTGTACTTCTTGCAATGGTATTCTTTGTATTTCTACTTGATAAAGAAAAATAATCTCTTTCAAACCACATTTGTATGATTATATCTGTGATATAATTACCTCTTCAGGCCAATATTGTAAATATGTTTGCTTTTTGAAAATTCAACTAATAGTTTAATGCTTAAACTTTTTATTTATTTATTTTTCTGATAAAATATTTTTGCCTTCAGTTTTGTTTGAAGGGCAATTTCAAAAAGTAGACCCTAGGAACTTTCCTCCTCTATATCCTGACTGTCTCTCCTGGGATGATGCCTACATTTAGTGTTTGCCTCCTATGTTCAAGTATTTTATGCTGACACAAATCAAAACCCTATGACAAATGGCAGAGAGCTCCATAGTTCAAATTTGGCACTGCTGTCTCAAACCTGATACACCCTGACAATGAGCTAGTACTTCTAGCTTCTTTCTCGATGGAAGTTAATGTGTGATTTTCCTGGCGATTTGCTATCAAGAAGTTGTGTGCTGATAGAGAATAAAATAGTAATTGGAGGTGTGCCTATTGCTTTGTATAGAACAATAGGCCACACTTAGCTTTGTTTGTGACAGATCCATACAATAATCATTGTGCTGATCAGCACCTAAAAAGAAGACAACATTTCTTTCTTCCTTCAATCATAGTGACAGAATTGCATTCATGTGAGAGCCCACAACATTATTCAAACATTATGTCATTCATACTTCTAATAATTTCTCAAGGTCAAGGACAAGTTTCTCCAATTTCAGTTTGAAGTGAAGGGTCCTTGGCCAGGAAAAAAAATTTTAAACCAGAGGAACATTATGTCAGGCCCTGTAAGAAACTTAGCAAGGATGTCTCTATATATGACCCTGTACTGTCACAGCACTTTTTATTAGAAGCTTTTGTAGGTTAAAACACTGATAGAAATGGAGTGATGACATTTTGCAAGCCAAAAACAAATACATATTGACTTACTGAATAATTAAATAAACCCGTTCCTAACTTGGTTTTCACTAAGTTAGTACCACCAAATAAGCCTGGTATATAATCCTGATGGATGGTCAGATCTGACATTCCTAAATAAGCTGCCTGTTATGTGCAAGTTTCTGTTGTAAATAACATTAGGAAGACTTAATTTCTTACTGTGAAAAGGTGGGCATTTTTGCTGACTTGCTTGGCAGTTGCAGTGGTTTGAATATGAAATATCCCTTACAGTCTCATGTATTTTGAATACTTGTTCCCTTACTGGAGGCAATTTGGGAAAGTTTTGAAGCCTTTAGGAGGTAAAGCCTTGTTGGAGGAAGTGGGGGGGGTCATTAGGGGCAGATCTTGAGGTTTATTAGCCCAGTGGGTGTTCAGGGCTAGCTCACTCAGACAAATGCATTGCCATTGGTGTGAAGAGATGACCTTGGATCTCAGCTCTGGCATGTCATGCTTTTCCTGCCATAACGGAACTTCCCCTTGAAACTATAAGCTGATATAAACCTTTTTCTCACATAACCTTGCTTCGTGTTGGATGTTTTTTCCCAGCCATGAGAAGGTAACTGCAATAGCAGTCAAGCATTTTCTCTATATGGCTATATTCAGATAATAGTCTTATAGTTTACATTTTCCCTCCATTTTTGTCCAATATGTGGCATTCTATTTAAATTTATTAAGTGAAAATTTTTATTTAAAAGAAATTAATATATTTCTATTTTCCATACATTTATGGTGTGATGCGGATAGATACTTTTCCTCCACAAATTGGAAAATAGGTAACAATTTTTGGAATCAAGGAAAGCACAAGTCATTTGACATTTAGCTCTTATACATGTTTTAGGACATTAGTTTGAATTCATTTTATACTTACAAGAGCTTCAGTAGTAGATCCAAGAATTCTGCTTGCCCTACATTGTTTTCCCTAATGTTAATAAGCTTATATATCTATGGGATGTGGTCAATGAACACAGGTGCAGCACATTAACTAAACCAAAGTCTGCTTGGAGTTCACCCATTGTTTTTCTATCCTAGGATCAAATCCAAGACATCATGTTACACACACACACACACACACACACACACATATCTCAACACACAAATGGGGAAACACACACACACATATATATATATATATATATATATATATATATATTCATTTTCCTAATCTCCTCCAATGTTTGACACAGCCTAGCTGACACATTTCCCACACAGACATAATTTCTTTTGTGTTCAATAGAAATGCCTTGTTCTTGAATATAAAAGCCAGACATCTACCTTAAATTTTTTTCTGTAGCAATTTAAACTACCTATGACTTTCTTTCCTCAGCTATCTCAAATATATAAATAAAAATAAATTATTTTTTAAAGGGGGCTGGAGAGATGGCTTAGTGGTTAAGGTGCTTGCCTACAAAGCTGAAGGACCTTGATTTGATTCCCCAGGATCCTTGTAAGCCAGATGAACAGGGTGGCACATGCATCTGGAGTTCCTTTGTAATGGCTGGAAGCCCTGGTGCACCCATTGTCTCTCTTTTTCAGTCTCTCTCCCTCAATAAATAAATAAATAAATAAATAAATAAATAAATAAATAAATATAAAATATTTCAAAAATACTTTGGAAAATATCAGCTTCTCTTTGGCACTTAGTATAATGACCTACTCAAAGTTCAATGTGGGGCTGGAGAGATGGCTCAGCAGTTAAGTGCTGTGAATCCCAAGGACCCTGGTTTGAGGCTCATTCCCCAGGACCCATGTAAGCCAGAAGCACATGGTGGCTCATGCATCTGGAGTTTATTTACAGTGGCTAGAGGCCCTGGCATGCCTATTCTCTCTCTCCCCCTTTCTCTGTCTCAAATAAATAAATTAATTAATTAAATAAAAACTTTTAAAAAAAATCAATGTGTCAAGACTACACCCTCAGCCCCTACAACCCTTATCCTTTTTGATTTGATTTTATACATTAATGAATCTGAGGCAAAAGAGCCAGAATGTAGTATATACAAATTAATATTGGTCATGCAAAGAAATGAACCAGAAATGCCCTTTATAACAAAAACTGGTGTCCAGAAAAAAGAGAGCTTTTGTCAACCATATAGTCAATATCGTGGTAACTTTCAAGAGTCATTTTCACCTCACAATACAGAATTCACGCTGTAGGGTTCCCAGCATGACCTAAGGATAGTCAACAGATGGCACAAATTGACTCAGAAGAGAATAGCTGAAATAGGAAAGGAGACCATTTCCCTTGATAAAATGTATAAATACTGCTCCCATTTATTTGATGTGAGTACTGATATGTCCATTTATTTGAGAGACAGAATGAGGTCATTGCCTATAATTATAGAAGTTATCAATAAAAATAAATAAATAATTTTTTAAAAAAGAAAAATATGCACATTGAACATTATAGCAGTAAATAATTTCAGACATCATGGAAGAATTTTACAGGTGAAATGTTAGCTGAGCTAACTCTTTCAAATACAATTTCATTTCCTTGTCTGTTTCCAGTTACTCATCGATGCTGATGCTCTTCTCAAATTCAGTTATTTCTGAGTTATTGTTATCATGGTAACTATGCTTGAAGAATGTATCAATAGTTACAGACTATCTAGTGGTGTGCCTTTAAGATTGATATTCGAGTGGAGTTTAACATGGTGTGAAAAAAAAAACAATGAGACTGTGACTCCTCTTTTGTTTCCCCAGTATTGATATCAAGTGTCTACTTCCTGAATCTCAAATTCATTTTCTGAAATGTCTTCACTGGATGACTGTAAGGCAGAGCTCTTTTCTTGAATCCAAGAACTTTTGAGGCACATGGATGGCAAAAAGCATATGAGAAGTCAAAGTTAGATTGCTCTCTACTAAGTGTCATTCTTCCGTCCAGAAAGGATTTGTAGAGAACTCAATAAACACTTGCTGCTTTGCCAAACAGAAAAAATAAACACAAGCAATCAAATAAACAAACAAAAACAATGGAAATCAGACAAAGTCTACAGTAGACAGCTTTAGGTTCACTGAGATGAACTTCCAGACCAGGCAAAGTTATGGAGGAAAGGATATTTATTTATGCTTACAGATTCAAGGGAAGTTTCATAATGGCAGGAGAAGCTGGCCTGCCTTCACAGGATCAAAAACAGACAGCAAAAGCCACAAGCCAAAAAAAAAGCAACACAGCACAGTATACTTCAAAATCTCCAGCTAGGCACACTTTGCATATCTTTAGATTGAAATCTCAAACCCACCATCACACCTTAAGATCCACCCAGTGACACTGCCTCCAGCCAGGTGATTGCAGATCCAAATGACAAACTAATAAAACACTGAATATATTGGAGGCCATGTATTCAAACTACCACAAAGTCCTTGCCTTCTAGGATTCAATTTTATAGCTGTGATGATGTAGGATTTGGGAGCAACAGAGAGCCTTTCTCTGCACTTGGTCTTAAGTGGCTAAGGTGACAAAAAAAAAATGGCTGCCAGTGTCATTCACTCCATAGTTTATTGCTGCATGTCAGAGGAATTAAGGAATATGAAAAAGAGAGATGAGCAAAAGAAAGTACCTTTACTAAGGAGATTGTTAAAAGAACTCTTAAGTGACAGGGTCCACCTGATAGAGAGGGAAGGAAGGAGAGAGAGAGAGAGAGGGAGAGAGAGAGAGTAGATGGTGTAGCCAGTGTGATCACACTTAACAGTCCTCTTGTATACTCTCTCCCAATGTTTGGAAGGTTACTGACTCAGTCTTTTCCTTTTTGTCCTGGTGCTATGTAACTGGTTTGTAATTCATCATGGACCCTCACCTTTAGTACGCAGAGGTACTAGCTCCTCTCTACCTCTGTGGTACAATAGGAAATAAATCAATGTTTGTTAGGTCTGCCACACAAAATAGCAGAGTCTAGATGGCTTAACAAGTAGTCATTTCCTTGTCATTTTGGAAGCTTCAAGTCTAAGCTCAAGGTGTCAGTACAGTTGATTCCTCCTGGAAGTCTTTTTCCTTGCATTGTGATACCTGACTTCTTAAATCCTCACACCATCTTCTCTGTGTCTGTGCCCTATGTTTTGTTATTATAATGATATTTGTCATCTTGGACTATGGGCCATCCTTCTTGTTTGATTTTTACCTTAATTACATCCTTTTAAATGACCTATTTCCAAATATAGTCACATTTTGAGGCATTAAGGGATAGGGCATTAAGAAAAGAATGGTGGGGGAGACATTTCAGTCCACAACCAGAGACAGAAATAATTCTGAGGATAGTATTTATTTATTCATTGTGAGGTTATGAAGAAACAGAGCAAGACGGGGGCCAGTGGAAACAATATGGTTCAAGCAGGTTTCTCGGAGGAGCTGAGCGTTCTGTGATAGTGATCTGGTAACTAGGAATGAGCCCATGCCCTCCAGGGGCACAGCATGTCAGGCAGAAGAAACTAGAAAGTCCCTGAGATTGAGTGTGTGGGGAGCAGAGGAGGGGGAGAGGGAGAGGGAGAGGGAGCAGTCAGGTATCTTTGTTAAGCACTTAGGATGGCTTCTGAAAGTAAAAAGGCAGAAAGGTCTGCGCTTTGCTAGAGATCAAAGGCTGATCTGACTTCTTATCTCGTCCCTAAATCTGTTTTTTCCACAAACAACTGGGAGGGAGGTTTCTCCTAGAATTTAAAACCAATCCTAACATTGTGGTTGGTCAAGCTGGGACCCCAGAACTTGGCTTGCCTCTTCCTGAGAAAACCCCTAGCACAAACCAATCAACTTTACCTCAGCTCACCTGAGCCAGAAGGTAGGGAACAATGCCATAAGGTTATAAATACATGTGCAAGGGGAGAACAAAGTCTCTATGCTGCTTGACCTCTCCTGAACCTCCTACTGCTCTTGAGTTTCTGCTCTGCTTGGCCTAGCCAGCTGAGGGGAGAGCAGCCTACCCCTTACCTTCCACACAGGCTCTTTCTCCACATGACTGGAGCTCTTTTCACTCTTTTCCAAGCCTACCACGCGGGTTCGCAGGCCATGTGTGTGTCTTTCCTTGGTTCTGTACTTCCTTAAATAACTATAATAATTTAATAGTTATCCATATCAGTATTATTTTTTCAATTCTTTGTTTAAAATTAGATATAAGCCTAGGGTTTGGGGTTCACGGACTTTCTAAACCCCTGGCATCCCATTACAAGAACGCATCAAAGTCGGCTACATAAAATGGCTTCAAAAGGAAGCAGCATTTCTCTTCTTCCTTCCTCTTTCCTGTCCTCCTTCTTTCACCCTCTCTTCTCCTTTCCCTTCTGTGCTTGCTTTCCTTTCCTTTCACACATCATTCACCATACCCCAGCACATTTGTTACTTCTGTTTTTTTTTTTTAAATTAAATTCATTAATTCTTTTTGTTTGCTTGTTTTTTTTCTCCCAAAGTAAGGTCTTCCTCTAACCCAGGCTGACTTTGAATTTACTGTGTTGTCTTAGGCTGGCCTCAAACTCACAGTGATCCTCCTATCTCTGCCTGCTAAGTGCTGGAATTAAAGGCATGAGCCACCACACCCAGAAACTTTGACTAATTCTAACCTCACCCCAGCAGTAATATGAATGTAGCCCTCTCCTGGGATTCCTATCACCTGACTAGCCTCAATCACTTTATAGCTACCATCGAAATCTGTCAGGCTCACGATCATTGTTCTAAAATATCTTCATTTAAAATATCCTTATCAAATGTACTGTCAGAAAAATATCATGATTTGACTTGCTATGTAGTTAACCTCCAATTAGTTTTGGAAAAGAAAATACATCATAATCACTTTTCAACTATTAAAATAATTTCAAATTTGGTAAATTTCTACTTGTAATTATATAAAACAATGGCAAGTGTCTTTTTAGATAATTATATCTAATCAATTATAATATAATCTTTTTTTTTTTAATCCACAGAGACATTTCACAATACCAAATATGCTCTTTACTCATACCACATGTATTAGGAAGTAAAATACAAGGCATAAATCCTCTACAAATTGAAACTTTATTAACGGGGTGATAAATTAATGATGTTTTGGAAAATGTAATTTTTGTTTCAAAAGAGAGGGTAGACAGGTTAAATTGGATTAGCAGGGTTTTTTTTTTTTTTTTTTTTTCAAATGATGATATCTTAAATTACCCTTCATTTTACTCAATTAGGATTCTTGTTGCTTCTAGTGCTTTACCTTTATGAAGCAGCCTTCCTCTGAACATACTGTACTAGTCTCACTGTCGGCAAGATTGTTCAGGTAAGGGTGAGCTGCTGGAATGGACTTTCGACTCACCGTACCAGAAAAATCTATTTGCAGTGTGTCCAGGTTGATTTTATAGTCCTGCAGCAAATGTTCTGAGGTAGACATAGCATTTTAAAAATCACTATCCAGCTGGGTGTGGTGGCACACACCTTTAATCCCTGGCCTCAGATGGCTGAAGTAGGAGGATCCCAGTGAGTTTGAAGCCAGCCTGAGACTGCATAATGAGTTCCAGTTGAGCCTGGACTAGTGTGATACCCTACCTTGAGGACAAAAACATAAATAAGTAAGTAAATAAATAAATAAATAAATAAATGTCATTTCTTCTTTTCCTTTTCTCTCTACAAAATGATGTTCAAAACTCCAAATGTCCCTTCTAAGAATTGTATTGAAGGTATCATAATGTACTTAAATTCATAGTGACTTGTACAAAATAGACATTTAATACATACTTTTGATTAATGATTATACCTTAGCATAGACTCTAGTATGGTTTTCAGTATTACATTAAGCCTGGATGTGAAATAAATTTTGAACTATTAGCTAATTCAAGAAATCAAGAATTCAAGAAATCTCAAACTAAAATAAGGCAGGGTGTTATGAATGATAATCAACTATTATTACAACTTAAATTCAATTTTGAATTTTGTATTATGATTTATAATTCTCAGCACATAAACATTCATTGTTTGTTTAATATTTTAATTTTTAAATATTTATTTTTTATTAATTTTTTAAAAATATTTCTTTCTAAGGTTTTAGGCAAAGCCTAGCCATGGGCTAGTAATGGGTGATTCTTTTGTTGTGAGTGCCATATCCATTAAAGTAGTGTCTAGCTAAGGCATTCTTTGTTGTTGTTGTTGTTTTGTCTTATTTTTTTATTGACAACTTCCATAATTATAAACAGTAACCCATGGTAATTCCCTCCCTCCGCCGACTTTTTCCATTGAAACTCCACTCTTCTTCATATCCCCTTCATCTCTCAATCAGTCTCTCTTTTCAGTTTGATGTCATGATCTTTTCCTCCTAGTATGATGGTCTTGGGTAGGTAGTATCAGGCACTGTGAAATCATGGATATCCAGGCCAGTTTGTGTCTGGAGGAACATGTTGTAAGGAGTCCTGCCCTTCCTTTAGCTCTTACATTCTTTCCACCACCTCTTCCACAATGGACTCTGAGCCCTGGAAGATGTGTAAGAGATGTTTCAGTATTGAGCATTCCTCTGTCTCTTCTCAGCACCATGTTACCTTCTGAATCATCCCAAGGTCACTGCCATCTGAAAAGACAAGCTTCTCTAACCCAAAGTGAGAGTCACATTAATATATGGGTATGAACATTAAGAGAAGTGCTTATTGAGCAGTTTGGTGAGCATAGTATATATGTTTAGCCAGATACCAGCAGACATTACATACCTAAGGCTCATGTCTACCCCTGTTGTAGGTTTTCAGGATCAGAGATGTATTCCCTCCCATGGAGCAGGCCTCCAGTCCAATTAGAGAGCAGTTGGTTTTCCCTATAACAGATATGCCACTATTGCACCTGTTGGCTCATTTGGCCCGACTGGCCAAATTTAAGACTTGCAGTGTCCACTGTTGAGTATCAACCACTGGTGATTTCTCTCTCTCCCATTGAACTGCATGCAGCATAGCTTTTTCCAGCTTTCTGTCAGCTGGTCTACATGGAAGAGGTTTTCAGCTCAGCTCCAGTAGGATTTCTCAGTGACCTTGCAGCCCAAGTTTGTGGAGTCTTTGGCAATAGGCTGTTAACATCTATTCCTGGTGGAAAACCAAGAGCCTTGGCAATGGCCTGTAATGTTTTTGAGGGTATCTGTGACCTCCCTGACTCACTGGAACATATTGCATATTTGGCACTGAAAATTTTCTAGTAACAATCTATGGCTTTTGAGTGTTTCATTGTCCAAAAAAGTAGTTTTCCATATTACTTATATCCTCTTAGATTTTTTTTTGTTCTTTTTCCTCTTAGATTTTTTTAAAACATATTTTACTTATTTATTTATTTGAGAGAGAGAGAGAGAGAGAGAGAGAGAGAGAGAGAATGGGCATGCCAGGGCCTCCAGCCACAGAAAGCAAACTCCAGATGCATGCACCCTTTTGTTCATCTGGCTTACATGGGTCCTGGAGAATCAAACCGGGATCCTTTGGCTTCGCAAGCAAACGCCTTATCCTCTAAGCCATCTCTCTAGCCCTCCTCTTCGATTTTGATTAGTCCTCCTTCCACCTTTCCTTTACTCAATCTCTTCCTCTGACCTCACTTAGACCTTTTCACCCACATTAATCTGTTCTTCTGCTTACATATATACAATACCATCCTATTAAGTCCTCCTTCCCTCCCTTTCTATTTCTTTGATATCCCCTTTCTAGCTTACTGGTAGCTAAGGCATTCTTATCAAGTACACCCTGAGGTGATGTCACAGTCATTAGGAGGATGACCTTCAGCACTGTCTGCCATGAGGGCTAGAGGGATACATGAAGTGGGATTCACCATATAGACTGTGGGACTACTTTTGCAGAATTAAAGAAATTATCCTTTGTTAATGTGTCTTCCCCATCATCAGCACTCATATTCCAACTCTAGTTTCTCTTCAACTTACATTTGAAATTTAATGACAACAAATATAGTTCTAATATTTGAGTATATATATTTAGGCCAGTCAGTGAACTAGATGTTTACATGAGCTAAACAACACCCACTAAGATGACTATGGAGTGAGAAATACTCCATGTAGACAAAGCTCAGACAGTTGAGCAACCACAGTAGTAGTTATTGCCCAGCTCAAGTTTAAGACTTTGTGAAACAAACCAGATTGTAAATGGATGAACTATTGTACTATTCTTGATATTTTTCAAGTTAAAGCCAAACCAAAAGAAATATCAGGACTTGTTAATATAATCAAAGGCCTTTAGCAAGAGTATGGAACACAGAGACCATCCTTCTCAGCCTCTTCATTTTTGTTGTTTCTTTTTGTTTTGTTTTCTTTTTTCAAGGTTGGATCTTGCTGTAGTCCAGGCTGACCTGGAATTCATTATGTAGTCTCAGGCTGGCCTTGAACCCACAGTAATCCTCCGACCTCTGCCTCCTGAATGCTGGGATTAAAGAGGTATACCATCACTCCCAGCTTTTTTTTTTTTTTTTGATTTGAGAGAGACAGAGAGAGAGAAAGAGACAGAGAGAGAATGGGCATGCCAGCAGCCTCTCACCCACTGTGAATGAACTCCAGACATGTGTGGCCCCTTGTGTTCATGTGAGATATTGCACATTTGCGTCACTTTTGTGTCTGGCTAAAAGTGGGACCCAGAGATTTGAAAGGGCAGTCTTAGGCTTTGCAGGCAGGCACCTGAAATGCTAAGCCACCTCTCCATCCCTGTTGTTTGAATGAGAAAAAAGAATTTGAAGACAAGAAATTGCAATGACTTTCCTCAACTCAAGAGGAAAACTATAGGGAGAAACGAAGGTAGTGCCCTGTTAGTTTGAGTCTAGATTCTGTATTCTTTATATGACCCAGTCTACATTTCCTGAGTACATGTCAAGTAATGAATAAAAGGAATCATTGGACCAGGACATAAGCACAGTCTTAATTAAAATTATGCCATAAGTTAGAAAGAATAGAAATGAAGACAGAACAGAAGCAAATGAAACTAAACAAGTAAAATATGAGGAAGACTCTCTTCAAACATCCCACAGGAATATTAACAAATGAAAAAAAAAAAATCTTAAGAATCCACCATCTAAAATTATCACTGTTTTTACTAGTATTTTATTACTTTCTCTCCGAACAAGAGATATTGTCATTTTTAAGGGAAAAAAGAGGAAATTATAACCTCCTTCTCAGAACAGAACCTCACCTCATTTCAGTTATTTCTTCCCTGTGCATAAGAGATATCCCAAGAGGTTTTTTTATTTTAAAAATTTTTTTTTCATTTTAGAGAAAGTGGGAGAAAGAGGTGGATAGAAAGAGAGAAAATGGGCATGCCAGAGCCTTCAGCCACTGCAAATGAACTCCAGACACATGTGCCACTTTGTGCATCTGGCTTACACAAGTTCTGGGGAATGGAACCTGGGTCCTTTGGCTTTGTAGGCAAGCACCTTAACCACTAGGCAAGCTCTCCACCCCCCAAAGGTTTTTATTTTTCTTTTGTGTAATGAAATATGAAAATACTGGTTATATTGTAAGAAATAATCTTAACGAAATCCTGGGAAGGATCAGCCTATTGCTAGAGTGAAGCTATAGCAACGAGCTTGCAGAGTCACTTTCAGTGAATCATAGGACTCTATCAAAATGTACTATTGGTGATGTAAACTAACAATGAGTTAGGAAAGAGTCTACAGCCAATTGGAATACAGGGCTTATTCCTTGGCTTAAAAGAGTCATATGATTGCATTGTACATATATTCTCTGGTTTAACCCGACCATTATCTTAGATTATAGAAAAGACTGACCATAGAACTACTATTTTTTTATTTTAAATTGTGTGTATGTATGTTTGTGTGTGTGTGTTTATCCATACACTTGGTTTAGAAGGGTGTTTGAACAGGTAACACAATAGGCACTCTCACCATTCAAAAATTTTACACATGGGGGGGGGCAATCACAGATCCTTGGCACTTAGATTGCTTTCTCAAATTCCAGACATGGCAGAGCACACTTTTTATTCAAGCACTTTGGAGGCAGAGGTAAGAGAATCACTATAAGTTGGAGGCCAGCCTGGAACTACAGAGTGAAGGCCATGTCATCCTGGGCTAGAATGAGACACTACCTTGAAAAACACACAACAACAACAACAAGAAAGTTCAGAAAATATTTATTTTTCGCTTAATGGGCATTTATTCTAAATGCTCCATGCATCAATAGAGAGACATTTACTCAACCATGTTTATAGCTGGTCAATTCACTAAAGCTAAGAACTGGAATCAACCCAGATGCTCATCATTGGATGAATGGATAACAAAGTTGTGGAACACTTACACAATGGAATTCTACTCAGCAGTAAGAAAAAAATGATACAATGAAATTTGTAGAAAAATGGACAGACTTGGAACAGATCATACTCAGCAAATTTACACAATCACGGAAAGACAAACACCACATGGTGTCACTTATCTGCGGTTCCTAACCTGGACCTACTTGAGTTGCTGTCATACCTTATGGGCAACTCAAGGCTCAAACAATAGGGATGGAAGGTTTGGGGGTTACAAATACAAAATTAAATCTAAAATGAGCTGATACCATAGAAATCGCTATCCTTGGAGATAGCCTAAAAGATATAACCCTTAAAAGCAATAAGGGGGAAACACCTGAAAAGCAGGGCTCTGGTGAGGGTGGGAGGAAGCCTAAGCTTAAATGAAAAAAAAAAAAAAATTTTTCTGTCTCTGAACCTGAGCTGTTGGTTGGAGAGACCTAAGAGGTTTCTAAATCAAGACAGCTGTCTGTCAAAGCATTTTATTACCTGCCTGAGGCAAAAGCTAAGACCCTGTTGTCGAAGACACTATATGCTGCTGGCACAAAGCACAGAGAGACATGGTTGGAATTAAGAAGAAAGCCAGTCCCCAGACAGTTAGCCTGTCTAATGCTGGAATGTGCTACATGAGCTATTGGGGGAAAATGGCCACCAAAAGTCTGAGCAACCAGAGGTATAAACTACTCAGAAGCAAAAACCCTAACAGGATGAAAATGCCAGTGCATTAGTGGCACACAGCCTCAGTGGGTAACCAATAGCATTCTGATTGGCTAAGACATCCACTCAGTATAAAGGAACCCATATCTGGAATTGAGAACCAGATCAGTATCCTATGGAAACAAAGAGTATGTTCTCCAGTGTCAACCTTTCACTAGTCTGTGGCTAAAAGAGGACTTATATACATCAAATTCTCCCGAATTTAATAATGCTTAGAGACCAGAGGAGATAAACTACCCCTTACACTTTAGCCAAGCTGCAGGTGAATCCATAGAGGAATTGGGGAGGTGAGCAAGTGTGCTGCTTCCATGCTGTTCCTGATAATCACTCCCAGGGTGTAGGAGACATACCTTGAAGACCCTCAACACCTACCAAAGTAGAGATCCAGAGGCTCCTAAGAGCTCATCACTGAAGTAGACATAAGACTCATCCACCAAAGCTCAGGGCTCAGGGAATTTTGCAGAAGGGGGTGCAAAATGATTGGAAGAGCTACAGTTAAGATATCATGTCCAGAAGCATTCCCTCCCCTCAAAAGTAATACACTACTGCTCCCACAGTGCATAAACTACAACCCCATGGGGACTACCTGCAACCCTACTGAGGAGCATCCCAGTGGAATGGGGGCAGGGATGAGAGAAAAGGGTACCAACACATGATGCATCCATACTAAACATCTTGTTAATGATAACAACAGTAATAAAAAACTTAAAATGATTTATTTCTCAGAACAATAAATGAAAATATTTTTTCACTGCTGACTCAATCATAGAATCAGGGTATTTTTCCTCTTGGCATTAACAAAACAGTTACTTACCATTTTAGTCATGAACTATTAATCTTAAGAGGTGAAGTGCCAAGTTGGTGAGGAAAGGCATTCTCTCAGGTGGAAAACTCTCTATATTAAGCTAATGTTCAGTGATATTTAGCTAGTCATATTAATAAGTTTGTAGAAGCCCATTTTCTTAAGTGAATAGAATACATTGGGAATTATATAAAATGAAATTATTAACATTCTTAGCAATAGCTGTATAACAGTAATAGATATTGAAGCATATTGTGCTATAATTTCTCAATTGGACAATGTTTAATCATTTATCATAAAAATCAAATAAACTTGTGAAATAAATAAAAACTTCTGAAAGAAGGCAGAAGAGCAGTTTGGAGATCAAAAATCCCATTTTTTTTTCTATGCGACCTTATTAATCTTATATTGTAAAAGGCAAATGATTGGTATTACCCTATGTTGCAAGTTAATAGTGAAACCGCACCTTTTATTAAAGAACATAGTAGTCAAATATTTAAAAATAAATGCCCTTCACAGTTATAGACTTACAGATAAAGCATTCCCATACCATCAGATCCTACTGTGGCTACAAGAATTATAGAATTCATAGAGTGTCTAAATAAGTTCAAGTAAACAAAACTGTTTTTGCTTTAGGATTCCCAATATGTAAAATAACATGGTACCAAGTGAACAAAAAAGATTCAGGAATGTATCAAAGAAAACACAGGACCTCACCAGTTGTCAATTTCTCTGCCACCTTCTCTCTCTCTCTCTTTCTCTCTTTTAAATACTGGATAGGTTTATAGACAATTGTGGGTTGTTTGGACTTGCTTCTATTTTGATATTTTGATGATGAGTAATGAACAAAGTCTTATTGATATCTATTCAGTTACATATTTTAAAGATGCAAATGAATGCTTTAATCTTTTCTTCCTTAAAATAAGATTGAAGAGATTCTTTCCTCTCTATAATTCTGCATTTCTCAAATGTCTTGAATGCACAATGGGATAATGTTATTGAATCATTCTAAAGACGATATATTCTGCTTTCTTTGCCATAATTAATATAGATTTCTTCTCTTAATTTTACTCCCAATTGCTATTCATTTATCATAATGGTACTTGAACACATATATGATAAGTATACTTCTACATGGTCTAATAAGTAAATGGCTAAGAGCAAACAAGCAGAAATTTTCTTGAGTGATCTTGAGATACAATTATAAAGTGAGGAAATGGTTTTAGTATTTTCTTAGCTGGTAGGAAAGGAAATCTTTCAGCTCTCACAAGTGATGTCAGGAAGATATTCCTGTGAACATGGAACACAGCAGGATTTACTTGCAGGTTGTCAGGGGCAGGGGTATGGTTGACTCTTCCCTGTGGTATGCATTCATTTCTTGATACAGTTACAATTATTTGCTACAGCCAACGTGATCTGAGATGCATACAAAAAAGCATATACTTATTCAAATCTCAATCCTAATTAACTATAAATCAGCAAAGCTGGGTAGCCTCAGGTAGGTTAAAATGAGAACTTTGTACATGAAAGGATACCTATGCCCCTAAATCTAAGAATTTTTGTAGTTGCAAACCTCTGAATCACTACGTGCAACTTCCTCACTTCAATTATCCTGCTAAGGAAAGTGAGACCAGGTTAAGCAAGCCAACTAGGAGTCTGTCAGAGAGTAAGTCATTTTTTTTTTTCCCTTCATATAGCAGAAGTCACAGATCTCAATGGGAGTGTACTTTTGGCCCTGTCATTTGAAAATGTGGAATGGAACAAAGTTAGAATTTATGCCCTCCTGATTAGCTGAATTGCACCCCTGGGGCCATAGTCCTCGAAGGAGTGCAGTTCTGTTAGCACTTTCTTTGCTCTACTCTTGATAGACTTACTTTATCAAGTTATTAGTATGCTTATATTCTCCTCCCTTGCATGAGTGAGAGTTTGTTAAGGACAATGCCTGTGCCCTTCTGCCCTCTGTAGGGAGATTTACAATAGAACCAACCACACTGACAATGTGAAATGCTCAAGAAAACACATATACCCAGGAAAAGCAAGAAAGAGGGGGTGAATGTTATACTGACAAATAAGAGACAAAAAGAAAAGTTCTCAAGTATATTACTGTGATAGACTAGTTCAGGCATGTGTAGGGATTCCAGTCTTTGGTCCCCAAATTGCAAGTGTGCTTTTTATCATAGTCATTAACATTATTCACTTCCATCTACACATTTCAAGTTAGATAATATGAGTGAAGCAAATATGGCTATAACATGTTTCAACTGCCAAATATTCCACTTGCAATTGTTGGGGTTTGAATGTAAATGGCCCCTTAGCCTTAGGTACTTTTATTTATTTATTTATTTATTTATTTATTTATTTATTTATTTATTTATGGTTTTTTGAGGTAGGGTCTTACTCTAACCCAGGCTGACCTGGAATTCACTACCTCTACCTCCCAAGCACTGGGATTAAAAGTGTGTGCCACCAAGTCAGCTGCCTTAGGTACCTTTGATTAAGCTTCCTACTTAGTCTCTAAGAAGGGAGAGCCATACTAGAAAGGGTGTGTCATGGGGGATGGATCTTGAATCAAGTCGTAGGTGGATGTTCAGCGTAGGTCTGGTGCTTGCTGGTATTGGCTTTTGTCGCTCTACTATGGATGCACGATGAAGTGACTCAGCTTCTTCTGCCATTAAGAAGCTTGCCCTGGAATGAGTAAGCCTGCAATAAATCCTTTCCTTACATCACTAGGCTGGCCTTGAAGTGATCCTCCTGCCACAGTCTCCCAAGTGCTAGAATTATAGACATAAGATACTATACCCAGCTAGGTGTGCCTTTTGGCAAAAGGAAAATAGTAAGAAGTTTGTGGGCTTAAGAAATGGCTTAGTAGTTAAAGGCACTTGTTTGCAAAGCATCCCTGCCCAGGTTCAGTTCCCCTGTGTCCATGTAAAGCTAGTTGCAGAAAGTGGCACTGAAAGGATGGAAAAAGCTATAAATGCATCAAATTCCAGACCCAGCTCTCTGCCAACAAATAGGTAAAAGGTCACCCTTCTTGCTGGTCCAGAGCCTGCTTCCTGCATGAACCTAAGTAAAAGGGACATAGAACAGGCCTTTGAGTACGTGACTCTGGCCTAATGAGATAACGGGAAATGAGCTAACTAACTGCTTATCTGGCTTCTGTGAACTGCTTGTGCCATAAAAGGAAAGATTACACACAGATACCCCTGGTTGAACTTAAGCCCTAGTGACCTAACTTAACTGCAGTTTGTCACCCCCACCCAGGAGCCCACGCAAATGCGGACCTCTGAGACTATAGGAAGAAGATCATGCTGTGTTACAAATTAATTGGTCCACAGTGTGCGGGCTAGAACAATTTGAAATGATTGGCCCAAGAACTATAGAGTGTCACGAAAGAATTGGTTAGCATTTCGCGGGCTTCTGATGATGTGAAATGATTGGTTCACAATGCATGGGCTTTGTTATAATCCTATAAAAGCTGTCCTGATTCCGCATTCGGGGCTCCAGTCCTCTACCCCTGTGTGGCGTGCGACTGTGGGCCCCAGCGTGCTTGCAATAAAAATCCTCTTGCTATTTGCATCAAGACCGTTTCTCGTGAGTGAATTGGGGTGCCGCCTTTCCCGAGACAGAGCCCGGGGAGTCCCCGGATTGATCTTTCAGCACATGTGTCTGAAGTTTGCAGTGGCAAGAGGCCCTGGTATACCCATTCTCTCTGTCTTTTATCTCTCTCTCTTTTACACATGAATAAAAATACTTTTTAAAAATTTAAAAATGTGCTATGGCTGGGCATAGTGACATTCACTCATAAACCCAGCATATAGAAGGCTGAGGCAGGAAGGCTGCTATGAGTTTGAGAACACCTTGGTCTACATAAACAAGTTAGTTCCAGGCCACCCTCATCTAAATAGAGAAATCATGTCTAAAATATAAGAAAAGAAAGAAAGGAAATTGAAGTTTATTGTTCTTAGTATTTATTTCTTTAGATAACAAAGATATTAACAGAGACTTTAGATAACTATACTTCTTAACAGAGGTATAATATTTAACCTCAGGGCAGGAAAATCATCGCACTTTCTTGAAGTTCGTCTATAATTTGCCTTTGTGTGTATGTTGTAGGTGTGTTCATGTTTGTGAAGTGTGGGTTCACATGTATCATGACACACATGTGGAGAATAGAGGACAAGTTCAAGTGTCAGTCCTTGCCTTCCAACTTGTTTGAAGCATGGCTCCTGTTTTTTCACTATCTTCTCTGGGCTAGCTGCCCCAGAAGCTTCAGAGATCCTCTTGTCTCCACCTCTCTTCTCATGATAGGTGCAGTGGGATTACAGATGTTTGAGACAGAATGCAGCTTCTTACATGGATTCCAGGAATCTGAACTCATGATTAGGATTAATGACCTCAGGAAAAGTTTGAAGGCTGCATCCTAGACCTTTTACCCATTTGGCTATGTATAGGAAGTTGTCTCCTGTAGTATGCAACAGGAATCTCAGATGAAGAAGAGTGTTGGAGACATGCAGAGTAAAATCTTTTCAAATTTGAAAAGATTTATAAACCCACAGATTCAACAAGACCAATAAAACAAACATGTGGTGACTCTCCATGGCCTCTAAATTGCCTGAAGTAGTGTTCAAGAAATGTTCTAAAATTAGCAGAGAAAATAGACTATACTAAATTGGGGGGGGGAGTTTGTGAACTTCTCAGAAACAATGTAAACCAGGATATTATTCTTTAAAAGAGTGAAAGAGAGAAAGTGGTTCAATCATCCACCCCAAGTTCTGTAACTAGTGATAAATTTTTTTAAAAGTAAATGTGGGTCTAGAGGGATTGCTCAGTGGTTAAGGAACTTGCCTGCAATGTCTAAGGACCTAAGGTTCAGTTACCCAGTACCCAGGTAAAGCCAGGTGCTCAAAGTGTTACATGCATGTAGAGTTCATTTGGAGTAGCTAGAGGCCCTGGTGCGCCCATCATATTCTCTCTCTCTCTCTCTCTCTCTCTCTCTCTGCTTCTTTCTTGCTTTGTGTCAAATAAATAAAAATATTTGAAAAAAATAAATGTGTTCATTTTTGTTTTCTAGTTTTATGTATAAGAAGTTTGAAAGGCATCCCTCCTGTAGCAGACAGCTTCAGGTTTGCTGAGATGAACTTCCAGACCAGGCACAGTCATGGAGGAAGGGATTTATTGAAGCTTACATATCTTATAGGACCATGCGCACGAGAGAAAACCAAAAGCCAAAGGCTATACAGTACAGCACACCTCAGGAACTCCAGCTAGGCACACTTTGCATATCTTTAGATTGAAATCTCAAACCCACCACCACACCTTAAGATCCACCCAGTGACACTGCCTCCAGCAAGGTGGCTGCAGATGCAAACAACAAACTAATAAAACACTGAATGGATTGGGGGCCATCTATTCAAACTACCACACCTCCACTGTAACCATAACTAGAGAGATGAGTCCACAACTACGATGCATTTTAGGCAAGAAGACCAGAGCAAACCAATGCTTTCAAGTGTGGAGGGACAGTCAGACACATACAAACATTTGCAGCTTTCCTGAACTTAGACTCATGGACAGAAGCTCCACAGGAACCAGTAGTAAGGTGGGAAAATATAAAATGCAGTTGACTAGTTGTGGGAGGTTCAGTGTGGAAAAGGCTGGCAGTTCTAATATGTAATGTCCAGAACAGTTAGGGAGCAGTTGGAGAGTGTGCCCTGATGCTTGGGTGTGTTGTAGCTTTCACAGTGGACATTGGGCAAGAGTCTCCTGGAGCTTCCAGCAGGGGGAGACAAAAAGTAATCATTTTGAAATACTCCACAGCATTCTGTTCTTAACCATTAAGCTTGACTAGATAGCCAGTGAGCTCCAGAGATGCTCCTGTCCATGCCTCCCAAGTGTTAGGATGATAAGCTCATGCCGCCAAATCTGGTGTTTGATGTGAATACTGGGGATCAAAATAAGGTCTTCATGCTTGTGGCTATCTTCCATGCCTCAAGGATTTCTGAGCTTTACCATTCCACAATGAAAACTTTACTGTATCAGAATTTTTAAAAAGCTATTTATACATATATGGTGGGAATACTACATGAAAAGAAAGAGAAAATGAGGAGAAATATTTGAATGTCAAATAAGTGAGAATTTACTACTAAAGCTATTAAAGCTCAGATTGAATGAGCTCAGTGAACACCATGAAGAGTGTGACAATAAAACCCTAAAAACCAAAACTAAAATAAATTATATAGGTGTATGTTATTAAACATTACAGAAAAAAAAGTCTATAAATTGCCCATTTGGAAATATATACGAGAAACTCCTCGAATAAAAGAACAATGATTAGGATTATATCTGACTAAACCTTATAACCCACACAAGCAAGAAAACAGTTGAGTTTAAAACACCAAGGTAGAATTTTATAACCTCTAAGTTATGCTCCAAAAATGAAGAAAAATTAAGACTTTTTCAGACTAACAAAAATTGAGGAAATTTGTTGCTAAAATACCAAACTTGCAGGCAGTGTTAAAATAAGTTTTTCAGAGAAAAGGGAAATGGTAACAGTAAGAAGTAGATGTACTGAGAACAAGGAAGAATGTTGAAGAAAGACTAAGAAAATGTTTTTCTAATTATTAACTGATTTTGCAGGTAGAAATTTGTTCAAAATGCAACTACCATTAACATAATTTATCATATGTATATGTAGCACTCTATGTATATGTGGGCAGTTTTAGGTTTATATACAGGTAAATGAATTGTAACAGTGGCTGAAAGAATGGAACTGAAAAATTAGATTATTTGGTTATTATGAACTACTCATGATACTCATAAAGTAGTATACTGTTATTTGAACGTGGACTCAGATTATCTGAAATGTATATCATAAACTCTAAAACAAGTACTAAAATGTAAAACAAGTATGATTGAAAGAAAATGGAACAATAGAAAATGTCCATTTAAAATTATAGAAGACAGTGCCTCCCAGATGTCATTGAAGGAGAACAAAATGGAATGAACCATGTTACCTGTCTTCAAAACTTACAATGAAGCTATAGAGGTCAAGATAGTCAATTGGCTAAAGAGTACATAAAAAGGTTATTTGAGGGCTGGAGAGATGGCTTAGCGGTAAGGCCCCTGCCTGCTAAGCCTAAGAATGCCAGTTCAAATCTCCAGGTCCCATGTTTAACCAGATGCAGTGACGCAGGGGCGCAATGCCGCACTTGCCCACAATGGGGGGCGCACACATCTGGAGTTTGTTCACAGGGGCTGAAGCTGCTGGCGTGCCCATTCTCTGTCTGTCTTCCTCTCCCTCTCTCTCTGTCTGTCTCTGAGTGAGTCTCCCAAAAAAAAAAAAAAGATTATTAGAGAACAGAGAACCTAGAAATAGGCCCTCATAGGTAAAAGTCAAGTGATTTTTAACAAAGGAAAAAGTTCATGCCGTGGAGAAAATAGTCTTATAGTCTTTTCAACAAATGGTACTTTTCAACAAATTCATATGCACTAAATAAATAGGTTTGGGTAAGGTAAATCTTGGGAACAATGAATACATTGTGGTTGTTTGAATGTGATCCTTTGAATGTATGGCCCCATAGACTTAGGTATTTTATTAAAATTGAACTTGCAACTGTGCCCCTAGCAGACAAATCCCTGCTACAGGGGGCATGCCATTGGAGGGGAGCATCTTGGAGTCCAGCCCTAAGGTGTGTTTGGGGTGGATCTTGAGTCTGTCCCTAAGGTGTGAAGAGTTTGGAGCTCTGGTGGTTTGTGCTTGCTGGTGTTGGTGTTTGCTGGCTGTTTGGTGATGTCTCTTTGCTATGAATCTATGGAAATGAGCCAGCTTCTTCCACCATTGATAGTGCTCCCCTGGATTTTGTAAGCCTGAAATAAACCTTTTTTCCTCCCATAAGCTGTTTCTGGTCAGTTGTTTGTCCAAAATGTGAAGCTGGCTGTTAAGATATTCAGCTTTCTTAGATAATATTTGAGTCAGTTAATTAGAAGCAATAGCTGTATCTCTAAAATCATATAATATAAATAGCTAGTAGCCATGAGAGCATAGAATGCTCGTAATTTCTTAATATTATTGGCATGTATAAAAACTACAGATGTCATACTTAATGATGAAAGAATGCATTCTTTCTAATATTGTGTACAAGACAAAGATGTACCCTCTCCCCATTCCTATTCAACTGCACATTAGAAAACTAGTCAGTCCAGGGGGCTGGAGAGATGGCTTAGTGGTTAAAGTGCATGCCTGTGAACCCAGGACCCTGGTTCGATTCTCCAGTTCCCACGAAAGCCAGATGCCCAAGGGGGCATACACATCTGGAGTTTGTTTACAGTGGCTAGAGGCCCTTGCATGCCCATTCTCATTCTCCCTCTCTTTCTTTCCCTTTCTCTGTCTCTAATAAATAAAAATTAAAATTAAAAAAAAAAGAAAACTAGTCAGTCCAAAAAAAATGAAGATAAAAATTGAAAAAATATATATTCAATTAACTTGATTTTCTATATGCTTTCATAGGAGAAATGTACCAAAATTAAAACAATAAGTAATAGTAGCTAATACATGAGTTTGTCAACATTACAGAATATAATATCAGCATACAAAAATCAATCATATTTTCACTTGTAGGAATGGACAATTGAAAACAGAAAATTAAAAATATATTACCATATATAATAGCTCCAAAGTATGAAACAGTTATAAATTTTACAAAATATACAGATCATCCTTACCAAAAACTACAACATGCTGACCTAGCAAAGCAACATAGTTCCAGATATAAAAGAGTCTGAGTAGTGAAGAGGCCAGTTCTCTCCAAATCTATGTATGTAGGCTTAAAGCAATTTCTAACACATCTTTAAATATGTCTTTTATATATGTCTCTAATATATGACTTTCAAAAACAGACATTAACAGGCTGATTCTCAACTTTATATGGATAGGCAAAGAAACTAAAATGACCACAACTAATGTGAATAAGAAGAATAAACATGGAAAGAGTATCTTCCTTATTATGGTGTCATATACTGGTAATCCCAGCAATCATGAGGGAGGGGAATGATGGTAGAAAATTCCAGGCTGTATAGACTACATTATATGACAAGACCTTGCCCCTCACTGATTCTCATCCCCAAAGCATGGCACCTAATTTAAAATCTCAAGAAAGGCAGCAGCAATCAAACTACAATGCTGCAAAGTGGATGAACATGTAGATATGTAATGTGCACAGGAAAGATGGTCTGGAAACATGCCCATTCTAACACATGAAATTAATTGTCTCATAGTACTTACATGTTAGTTATGTTTCTCATTGACTTTGATTGAGTGATTTAATTTTATTCACTTTAAATTTTGTTATCTTCAAAAGATATTATAAATATGCATGTGTGTGTCTTTACATTGGCACATGTACACATATACATGCCTATAATAGCCACAGAACATTCGACAGTTACTGTTGGTAAAACAAATTAAAAAGCTTAGCTTAAAAAAATATATCTAGAAGAATGTTGCCAGTAGTATTATTTATAATAGGAAAAATTCAGTACTATTACAAGTTATTCATCAGCAAAAGTTAGTAACATGCTAAATGCATTATATAGTATTCAATCATTGCAACATGATTATTAGAATGAATGTTATATATAAACATACAACTATATTTATAGTTATAAATATAGTTATAGTTATAAATTTGTATATGTACATATAAATATATCTATAATATATGCACAGTGTTGAGTTAGTAAAGGGCATAAAATAGTATGTGTGTGTACTTGTAAAGATAGATCTCTGTTTTCTACCCTGGAATTATAAGCACAAATTTTACTATGTATTTGCTGTGAAAAAAATTTAGAATTCTTTTTTAAATTTGGAAGCATTCTCCTCACTATTCCAGCTTGGCCTCATTCTTTTATTCAGTTAAAGTTCTTGGATGATCGTGGTTAGAGATAAGCTGAGTCATCATTCTGGTTTTCAGAGGACTATTTTCAGCATAAGAATTCTGATCAATAGATTTAATTAGAAAAAAATTGAGGAGATGGAACATTAAATGTACAATGAGTGATCATTATTACTTCAACAGTCTTCTGGGGAATCAATTTTGTGCAATAAAATCCACTCATTTGGTGTATAATTTTTGGCAAAATCTATGGAGTGGTGAAATGTACACCACATCAAGCTAAGGAATGATTTATCATGCAAACACTCTTCTTCTAGCTCTTCTCTAGCTGGTCCAAGGCTCTCCCTGATCTGTGTTTCATTCCCCTACCTTTGTTTTCTTTGGAGTTCTAACTAACTGCAACCATATAGCCTATTGTCCTGGCCTTTGCTTTTTTCACTTATCATGTTATTTATTCTTCTATTTGACTTATAGCATTTAAAAATAGCTTTAGTTATTTGCAAACAGAGAAAGATGGAGGGAGAAAGAGAGAGAGAGAGAGAGAGAGAGAGAGAGAGAGAGAGAGAGAGAGAGAATGTGCCAGGGCCTCCTTCCACTGCAAATGAATTCTAGATTCATGCTCCACTTTGTGCATTTGGATTTATGTGCATACTGGTAAGTAAACCCCAGGGCCTTAGGTTTTACAAGCAAGCCCTTTTAACTACTAAGCCATCTATCCAGACCTCTTATACATTTCTTTTGAAAATATGAACTATGTTCAGTTTGAAAGATATATACAGTTTGCCTTGGTGGATATTTGAATTGTTTCCAATTTCGGGCTCTTATAGTTCAATTCTCATTGAAAACTGTTTACAAAGTGTTACACCAACATCGTGTTGTCTTTTATGAATGTATCAATGAGCAAAGTAGTCAGTGTAAACTTCCTGGCTTCTTTGTCATCCCTGAGCACATTTGAGGAATGCACTATATCAGATACTCACAAATCATACTAGAAGGAGGCTCTTTTGGAAAATAAGTCTCTTTTTGTTTTCTACCTGCTTTTTAGTAGACCCAACATGGTCTTCTATGCTTATGAATAATTTATAGACAGTCAAAATATTTTGCAATATTCTTTTTTATGCTCTTAGATTTCTAAACCCTTCATAATGATTTTGTTCCAGTATTTTCATCTTAGCTGTCCAGCTGGTCCCTGCCCTGTGCTTTAACATCTGCTACCAGGAGCTGCTGAGAACCTGTTCTCCACTGCTTGATGGGAGTACATGGAATTGTTTTTGAGGTCCCAGTAGAAAGCAAACTGCAAACTCATTAAAAAGAAATAATGTGAAGATTTTGTATAATTTTTATAGTTTACACCACATAGTTCCTTTATATTTTACTTTTTTTTTTCCCCCATGGAAGGGTCTCACTCTAGCTCAGGCTGACCTGGAAGTCACTCTGTAGTCTCAGGATGGCCTTGAACTCATAGCAATCCTCCTGTTTCTGCCTCCCGAGTGCTGGGATTAAAGGTATATGCCACCATACACTGCCACATAATTCTTTTAAAGATTTCTGTCTAGGTTTAAAATTGTTATCTTGAGAACAGGTTATCTATCTTTAATAAGAAGGCCTTTATTTTCTTCCATTTATATTGTTTTACAAAGAAATGTCTAGAAATATTAGTTCTAGTTATATTAAAGTAGTAGAATTTCAGATAATGGTACCATCTTTTAAATTTGTTTTATATTTCTTGTTTTTCTGTATGAATATACATTCTCTTTATAATCAGAAAAGAATAATACATTTATTACATTTATTTTGTAATTGCTTGTAAGAATAAGAACATGATGGGTTAGAGCTGTGATGCAATTTTGGAGACTAAAATTGCATTAACAAACAGAAGAAAATTATTCTGTTGTTAGTCAAATTTTATGCTTCATACAAAACCTCCCAGTCAGGTGGTACTTATAAAGGGTTGTTAGATTTTCACTCTTAAATGGTTTACCATTTTGTCTTATTTATGCAATGAATGGGTATTTCATAATATACTTTTTATAGTTTTTTAAGGATAATACACTTTTTAATAATACAAAATAAGTACAAGTTATCTGATTAATTTCAGAGACAATTAATATAATTTAGCTGCTTATTTCAACGCACAATACCATCTATTAGGGAAGAGTGCATTACCTGACCTGGTTAAAGACTTAAGAATATGTTAGCTATTACTCACTGAGACTTCACCAAATCCCTTTTTTTTTCAAATGTTTTATGTATTTTAGACTGATTAGTACTTCTAATTTCTCTATCAATTGAATTAAAATTTGATCTTTATTTGTTTGATAGAAACTGTGGTTTAGAAAGATTGGTCATTTTTCTAGGGTCAGGAAGGAATGTAAGAGCGGTTCCTTGGCTTTGACCTTGGGCAGTGTGGTCTATCAGACCCTCTTCCTCCCAGGGCATCACTCTGTGAAGAAATTTGAGGGTGGAGCTATGCATGGGATCTCAGAACATTGTCTCAAAATTAAATGGTAGAAAATACAGCTAACAAGAAATTTGAAATTTTAGAGAAGCCATATTCAATTAAATGTCACCCAAGGTGTTTATATATGTTCTGTATTAAAGGCAAGATGATTTCTGAAATCTCTGCCAGATATAAAATTCTGCATCTTGGTTGTCAGCTCTTTTGTCCTTTGGAAAAATTTAGGAATAAATATCTACTCACACTCTAACCCCTAGAAAGCTACCTATTAATTTGTGTACTTATTTCTGTATGTATTTCCAATCGTGTCACTTAGTTCTCTTTTCATTTATAATTCTAAAAACTCAGATTGTCTATTCTAAAAATCTTTTATTAAAAAGATCACAGAAATAGCGTAGTGAAACTTCTCATTTTTTTGCAGTAGAAATTCTTCTTTCTTAGAACTAAATCTATGAGCTTTATCTACATGCAAGTTTTCATGAGCAAACTAGCTTCTTTGCCTTCCTAGTAGGCAAGTGTGGCATTGTGACTAACTTCTAGCCAAAAATGTAGATGGGAGTTAAGGATGCAATTGATACCACATTTTTCAACACACAGATAACTGAAGCTCCTAGTACTCTTCCCTCTGCCCCCCTCCCCACTTCAATGGAACTGACTAGACAAGAAGTCATGAAAAGAAAGTCTTGCCAACTACTAACTACCTGGCCTGAAAAAGTCTGCTGTTTCTGGACATATAAAACATGCTGTTTCCCAAAGTTCATGACAGCAGTGTTAAGGCTATCTGAACCTATTCTTCAGCCCTGTCGTTAGTTGTGATCACACAGAAAAATTTACAAGAGGGCAAAGGTGAGACTACAGAGGACATGGGACAAAGGAATAATGGCAGATGGGTGGCTTAACAAGAAACTTGCACAGCATGAAGCTTTTCAACTGTATAATCAGGAGGATTTGATGACCTTTGCAGTTCTCCTGTCCATTACTGAGTTTGAGGTGTAGTTAACACTGACCCAGCACACCTTCATATATCGTGTCTTTTATAAGACATAGAACTGCAGATGGCAACAATCACTTCTGCAATGGAGAGGACTTTGCTTCATTC
This sequence comes from Orientallactaga sibirica, assembly GCA_036365145.1. Classification (NCBI taxonomy): domain Eukaryota; kingdom Metazoa; phylum Chordata; class Mammalia; order Rodentia; family Dipodidae; genus Orientallactaga; species Orientallactaga sibirica. The sequence continues at coordinate 6,649,487 of JAEOAD010000019.1, read as the reverse complement.
AGATACATGGACTTTATGTTGGCCATATTTCTTTATTATTTATTTTATAATTTATTTTTTATTTATATTATTCCGATTTTACATTCATAGTTTTGGCTCCATTATCCTCCTCCCTGTCCTCCCTCTTCCAAATGGACCCTCATCAAGGAGGAATGTGGGTCATGAATTGTGGGGGTAGTCAAGAGTACTGGGGGGGGCGCTGCTGAGATGGCTTAGAGATTAAGGAGCCTGCATCCTAAGCGTGAGAATGCTGGATCCAATCTCCAGTGGTTCCAATCTCCAGGTCCCACGTTTAGCCACATGCAAAGGGGTGCAATGCCGCACTTGACCACAAGGGGGCGGATGCATCTGGATTTCGTTTGCAGCAGCTAAGAGGCTGCTGGCGCACACATCTCTGTCTTCCTCTCCCTCTCTCTCTGTGTCTCTCTCCAAAAAAACCCAAAAAAACAAAAAAACAAAAACAAAAACAAAAAAACAGTTCTGGGGGGTGGTAAGCCCAATTCTCCGTGCATAATGCCCCAACTTGTGGCTCAAACATTCTTTCTGCCCCCTCTTCCGTGAATTTCCCTGAGCCACACTGGGGTCATTTTAGTTCTGCTTCAGTGATGAGGTTTTGGGAGCCTCTGTGTCTCTGGATATCTGGCTTAGTTGGAGTTGAATGTTCTTTGTGTTTATCTCCTTCAGCCTTTTTCTGGTGTCATGATCACCAAGAATGCTGTATTCTTACATTTCCCCTGCATTACTCTATGGTTTCAGCTGGGTCCCTGGTGAGGTGTGATTGGCTGATCCTCCCTTCAGGTTCATTGTCCATCTAAAAAGAAAAGTAAATTCTCCAATGGAGAGAGAAGTTAGTACTAGATAGATGAGATGGCCATAGATGTTTAGGAAGGAATTTTATATGTGTAGGCCCTCTTCTAGCCCACGTTTGGTGGTATCTTGATCTTGAAGACTGAGCTCATTGTTTGTACATGGTTTTGACTTATTTCCCAGTTCCAGCAATGAGTTCCATTCCACTGAGTGGATCTATTAGCCCAATCAAGAGCAGTTGGTTGCTCCCCATGGCTGTGTGCCACTACTGCCCTTGTTTGAGCATTACGTCAGGTTGTTTCCTGCTGGGTATCTTAGACTGCAAGTTGCTTGGACAGATGTAGGCCATTTTCCCTCAGTTGCTCGTGTAGCACCCTCTGGCACTAGACTAGCTAATTGTCTGGGGACTGACCCTATTCCAGATTCTGGCCAGGTCTCTCCATGTTTGGTCTCACACACGTATGCTGTCTTCGACAGTAGAGTCTTAATATTAACCTTTGGTGGGTCTTACCATTAACCTTTGGTGGGTCATCCAGAACTCTGACAGAAATCTGTCTTTTTTGGGAAACCTTGTAGGTGTCTCAGATCAATCGCTCATTTTGGAAGTTAACCCCGTGCTCGCACTGGGAGTTATAAGTCAATGATTAGGAATGTGAGGGAAGAAAAAGATAGATAATATAAAAGAGAAAGTGAGTATAGAGAGGAGAGGGGGAGAGAGAGAGATAGGGAGAGAGAGAAGAGAGAGAGAAGCAGGAAAAGATTAAGGTTGGTCTTCATGATGTTCTTTCCAATTTCCTGTGGTTCAGGTGTTTCCTCTGTGGGCCTGCTGAAGGATCAATGTTTTAGCTTGTTGTTCAGAATAAAGGGTTTCATAGTATCATTTCCTTTTGGGTCCCTATTTATATACCACCACCCTTGTCCTCCCTCCAACCCTCTCATTTCCTCCCACCGTTACCCTCCCTCCATCCCACCCTCCCTATTTTTTGGTCCTCAGAGTGTTTATTAGGTTTGGCCACATCTCAGGTGGATTCAGGTTAGGAGCAACAGATAAATGAGACCATGTGACGATTATCTTTTTGTGATTGGGTAAGCTCACTGAGGATGATCTGTTCCATGTTTGACTTTCCTTACTGCTACGTAGAATTCCATAGTATTGATATACCACATCTTTGTTATACATTCATCTAGTGATGGACACCTGGGTTGATTCCAGCTCTGTGCTATTATGAATTGAGCAGCTATGAACATGGTTGAGCAAATGTCTCTGATCTGAGGCTTGGAGCCTTTAAGGTAAATGGCCAGTAAGGGAATAACTGGATCCATTGGTAGGTCTGTGGTCATCCTTTTCAGGAGTCTCCATATAGCTTTCCATAATGGTTGAACCACTTTACATTCCCACCAGCAGTGAAAGCTTGTTCCTATTTCTCCACAGCCTCACCAGCATTTGTTTTCATTGTTTTTTTTTTTTTTTTTTTTTTTTTTAATGTTACTGGGGTAAGGTGGAATCTCATAGTTGTTTTAATTTGCATTTCCCTGATGATTAGGGATGTTGAACATTTTCTTAAATGTGTGTTTGCTATTTGTATTTCTTCCTCTGAGAACTCCCTGTGCAATTCTCTGCCCCATTCTGTGAGTGGGTTGTTTGATGATTTATTGTTTAGGCTTTGGAGTTCTTCGTAGATTCTAGAAATTAGGCCTCTGTCAGTTGTATACATGGTGAAAATTTTCTCCCATTCTGTGGGTAATCTGCTGGCTTTGGTTATAGTATATTTGTCAGTGAAAAAGCTTCTCAGCTTCATGAGATCCCAATGGTTGAGTGATTGTTTAATTTCCTGGGCTGCTGGGGTTTTGTTCAGGAAGTCTTTTCCAACTCCTATGTCGCAGAAGGTTCCTCCTATTTTTTTCTTCCAATAATAGCAGAGTTTCTGGTTTTATATTAAGGTCTTTGATCCATCTGGACTTGATGTTTGTGCATGGAGAGATGCGTGGGCCAAGTTTCATTTTCCTACATATAGTTGTCAGGTTTGTCCAGCACCATTTGTTGAAGAAGCTGTCTTTTTTTTTTCCATTCTGCATTGGTAGGGCCTTTGTCAAATATCAAGTAGCTGTAGTTACTTGACCCAAAGTCCAGGTCTTCTATTCTGTTCCATTGGTCTATATTCCTATTTTTATGCTAGTACCACGTTGTTTTTATTACAATGGCTTTGTAGTATAGCTTTAGATCAGGTATGGTGATGCCTCCACAGGTGTTTCTTTTGCTGAGGATATGCTTGGATATCTGAGGCCTTCTACCTTTCCATATGAATTTTGAGATAGTTTTTTCTATCTCAGTGAAGAAAGAAGTTGGGATTTTTATCAGCATTGCAATGAATCTATATAGTGCTTTTGGTAAGATTGCCATTTTCACAATGTTAATTCTACCAATCCAGGAGCATGGGAGGTCTTTCCATTTTTTGTAGGACCTCCTCAATTTCTTTCTTGAGTGTTTTTATGTTTTCATTGTATAGGTCTTTCACTTCTTTAGTTAATGTTATTCCAAGGTATTTTATTTTCTTTGTTGCTATTGAAAATGGGATGGTGTTAGTTATTTCTTTTTCTGTCTCTTTGTCTTTTGCATACAGAAAGGCTACTGATTTCTGTGCATTGATCTTATATCCTGCTACTTTGCTGAAGGTGCTAATTACCTGTAAGAGTTTTGAGATGGAGGTTCTCGGGTCACTTATGTATAGAATCATGTCATCTGCAAATAGGGCTAATTTAACTTCTTTCTTTCCAATTTGTATCCCTTTGATTTCTTTCTCCTGTCTTATTGCTTGAGCTAATACTTCTAGCACTATGTTGAAGAGCAGAGGTGAGAGTGGATACCCCTCCCTTGTTCCTGATCTCAATGGGAATTCCTTCAGTCTCTCTCCATTAAGAATTACTTGGGCTTTAGGAGCTTTATATATAGCCTTTATTATGTTGAGATATGGGCCATCCATGTCTATTCTCTCCAATGTTTTGATCATGAAGTGATGTTGTATTTTGTCAAAGGCATTTTCATCTATCGAAATGATCATGTGGTTTTCTGTGTTTAAGTTTGTTTATGTGGTGTATTACACTGACAGATTTCTGTATGTTGAACCACCCCTGCTTTCCAGGGATGAAACCTACTTGATCAAGGTGGATAATGTTGTTGAATTTGGTTTGCAAGAATTATGTTCAGGATCTTTGCATCTATGTTCACCAGGGAAATGGGCCTATAATTTTCCTTTCTTGTGGCATCTCTGCCTGGTTTTGGAATTAGGGTGATACTAGCTTCATAGAAAGAGTTGGAGATCTCTTCCTGTTCTCCAATTGTGTGGCACAGTTTGAGAAGAATTGGTTTCAGTTCTTCCATGAAAGTTTGATAGAATTATGCTGAGAAACCATCTGGTCCTGGACTCTTCTTTTTGGGGAGGTGTTTGATTACCTCTTCAATCTCAAAGGGTGTGATGGGTTTGTTTAGGAGATTAGTCTGCTCTGGGCTTAGCTTTGGTAGGTGGTACATGTCTAGGGATTCATCCATCTCCTCCATATTCTCCTGTTCTATGGAGTAGAGGTTTTTGAAATAAGTCCTAATAATTCTTCCTATTTCACTCATCTCTGTTGTGATCTCTCTTTTTTCATTGCTAATTTTGTTAATTTGAAGCGTTTCTTTTTTTCACTTGATCAGATTGGCCAGGGGTGTTTCAATCGTGTTATTTATTTTTTATTTTTTTCAAAGAACCAGCTCTTTGTTTCATCAAGTTTCTTAATTGTCCTCTTAGTTTCCAATGCATTAATTTCTGCTCTGATCTTAATTATTTCTTTCCGTCTGGAGCTTTTCAGGTTTGTTTCTTCTTGTTTTTCCAATGCCTTTAGGTGGATGGTTAAGTTATTGATTTGGGATCTCTCTGTTTTTGTTATGAGGGCATTTAGTGCTATGATTTTTCCCCTAAGGACTACCTTCATTGTGTCCCATAAGTTTTGGTATGATATGTTCTCATTGTCATTGAATTCTAGAAATTTTGCAATTTCATTCTTTATTTCATCCAAAACCCATTTATTGTTTAAAAGTGTGTTGTTCAGTTTCCAGAAGCTAGAGGGATTCCTGGCATACTTTTTATTGTTAATTTCTAGCATTATAGCATTGTGGTCTGATATCATGTAGGAAATTACATCAATTTTCTTGAAAATATGGAGGCAGGCTTTGTGGCCCAATACATGATCTATTTTAGAGAAGGTTCCATGGGCTGCTGAGAAGAATGTGTAATCTGTAGATTTTGGGTGGAATGTTCTGTATACGTCTGCTAGGTCTAGTTGCTCTATGGGACATTGAGCTCTTACTTCCCTATTAATTTTCTGTTTGGATGATCTATCTATTGTTGATAGTGGAGTATTGAAATCCCCAACTATGATGGTGTTGGTAGTTATTTCTGTTTTGTTGCCAAGTAGTTTTTGATTTATGAATTGTGGAGCACCTGTGTTTGGTGCGTAAATATTGATGATTGTGATATCCTCTTGTTGGATTGTTCCCTTGATAAGTAAGAAGTGGCCTTCTTTGTCTTTTTTTGGTTACTTTTGGTTTGAAGTCTATTTTATCCAAAATAATATAGCTATGCCTGATTTTTTTCTTATTTGTGTTTGCTTGGAATATCATTTTCCACCCTTTTACCCTGAGGAAGTCTGTTTTTAGTGGTGAGGTGGGTTTCTTGAAGACAGCGGATTGAGTGTTCTAGTTTTCTTATCCACCCTGTTAGCTTATGTCTTTTGATGGGTGAATTAAGGCCATTAATATTCAGAGATATAACTGTGAGGTTTGATTTAATACCTGCCATATTGTGGTGGATTATGTGTTTTTTTTTTTTTTTTTTTTCTTTTTTTTTTTTTTTTTTTTTAATGTGGACTGCTTCTTGGGGGCACTTGAGATTGGTTATTTGTTTCTTCTGTGTGAAGAATTCCCTGAAGTACTCTCTGTAGGTTTGGCTTTGTGTTCATATACTTGTAAAGATGAGTTTTATTTTGAAAAGTTTTTCTTTCACCATCTATTATTAGGGATACTTTTGCTGGGTAGAGTAGTTAGGGTTGGGAGCCATAGTTTCTTAGAGTTTGCAGTGTTACATTCCAGGCTGTTCTGGCTTCCATTGAGAAATCTGAGGTAATTTTGATGGGGTTCCCTTTATATGTAATGTGTTGTTTCTCCCTGGCTCCTTTTAGGATTTTCTCTTTGTGGTTGATGTTTAGAGTCTTAAAGACTTGGAGAATTTCTCCTCTGATCCAGTCTGTTTGGAGTTCTGCTAGCTTCTTGTAACTTGATGGGATTTTCTTTTGAGAGAACGGGAAAATTTTCTTCAATTATTTTGTTGAATAGGCTTTCCATTCCTTTTGTCTGTGTTTTTCCCCCTCTGGTATATCCATGATATGTTTGGACGCTTAAGGGTGTCCCACATTTCGTCATGTTCTGTTCACAGAAATTTTTGAACTTTTTGAAATTTTTGGACTCACGAACTGTTTCTTCTCTTTTGTCTTCCAGTCTGAGTTTCTATCCTCCACTTGACTGACTCTGTTCTTAAGAGTTTCTATAGAGTTTTGGGCTTTTTCAATTTGGTTCATATTTTCTACTTTTTTTTTTTTTTTTTTTGGAGATAGACTCAGAGAGAGACAGAGAGAGAGAGAGAGAGGGAGAGGAAGACAGATAGAGATGGGCGCCCCAGCAGCCTCTCAGCTTCTGTGAACAAAATCTAGATGTGTGTGCCCCCTTGTGGTCAAGTGCAGCATTGTGCCCTTGAATCACTTTGCATCTGGCTAAACATGGGACCTGGAGATTGGAACCACCGTTCTTAGGCTTAGGAGGAAAGCACCTTAACCGCTAAGCCATCTCTCCAGCCCTCTACTGTTTTTTTTTTTTTTTTTTTGTATAGTTTCCATCCCTCTGTCTATTTCCCTTTTTGTGTCATTTTCTGACTTTCTTAATGCTTCTTGGAGTTCATCCTTGCCTTTTTTATGTCTTCTTTGAACTTAGCCAGGTGGTTATTGAGGACTTCTTTTTTTTTTTTTTTTTTTTTCATTCTCCTTCAGATCATTTAACTGTCTTTGGAGCCCTTCCTGGTTCTTTTCTATTAGGTCTAATCTAGCAAGTATAACAATCATACAATTGTTGGCTCTTTGTTGAGTTTCTGAGAGTTGTGCTATTTACTTGGCCAGGGTTGCATAGCTTGTCTCTTCATTTTGAGGTTCTGATTCTATTGTCTCTTCTATGCTTTGATTTGAGACATCCATTGTGGGACTGGATAGTCTAGCTGGATTCACTTGTATCTGGTTTTCCATGCTCTTCCTTTTTTGCTATAGTCTGCCCATCACAATGGTTCAGAAAGCCTAGAGTGTGAAATGCTTGCCTACTGCCCTGGGGTGGGGTGGGGTACAGCAGTGAGTGTCAGGGTGGTGGCCCCTGGAGTTCTGATAGGCTGGGGTGGGGGACACTGGGCTGCTGGCCTGTGTTCCCTTTGGAGGTGGGAGGGGTAGGGGACCACAACCACCCTAGTTGGTCTCAGGCAGAGTAGGGTGGGAACACTGGCCTACTTTCCTGGATTCCTGATCTGCCCTGGGAGGGGGAGTGATGGCACCTGGGGACGGGGCTCAGGAAAGCTAGGGAGGCACCGGACCAGTGATGGGGCTGTGACCAGTGAGGGAGGGATCTGACTAGTGAGGAGGCTCAGGCAGGCCCCTGGTGACCTGATGTGGCTCAGGTGGGTCATGAGGGGCTCTGGCCAGTGAAGGAGGCATCTGACCAGTCAGTCAGGCCTGGCGGGACCTCATGCAGCTCAGAGGGGCTGCACGGGGCTCTGGCCAGTGGAGGAGGAATCCGACTGGCGATGCGGGTCACACTGGCCCAGCAGGACCTAACCTGCAGTGGCCCCTGCCCGAGAATGTGGGAATCAGTGGATTCCCTATTTTTTCATCTACCCCCTCCCTCTGGCAGCATGCAAGATCCAGCAAACCCTTTAAAAAATCTCTTAAAGCTTAAAAGTTTTGCTTTTATTTCCCTGTGAGGTGAGGCGAGGTTAGGCAGATGCCATCTTGACTGGAACTCCATATTTCTATATTTTATTCTTTAGTAAAGAACTGGCAATGTTTTAAGTACACAAAAATGTTGTGTGCATTGATATTTGTTTGGGGGGAAGTAGTCATGAAAGTGACAATTGTCTTCAGGATTCACTCTATCATCTATCCTGAAATTTATTTTGCATTTGTAGTGTGTGTGGTGTGATTGCATGTATGTTCATATGTGTTTGGGTACCCACGTGTGGGTGTTGGCCTTTGGAGCCCCACGGTCATTGACAGGAGTCTTCCTTCATTAGTTTCTTACTAGTATTTTCAGATAGTATCTTTCCACTGAACCTGTAGCTCAGCAATTTGGCTAGACTGGCTAGCCAGCCAAGTCCTCTGCCTCCATACTACTATGATTGTCATTATAGGCATACACATGCTTTCACTTGAGTGGTAGGGATCCAAACACAAGGTGTTCTTGCTTATGTAGCAAGCACCTTTCCAATATCAATCTCCTGACCCCAAGTAATCAGACCTTTCTTGGTAGAATATTGTAGAAGTTTGAATAGATGGCCCCCAATATATTCAGTGTTTTATTAGTGTATAGTTTGCATTTGCAGCCACCTTGCTGGAGGCAGTGTCACTGGGTGGATCTTAAGGTGTGGTGATGGGTTTAGGATTTCAATCTAAAGATATGCAAAGTGTGCCTACTTGGAGTTCCTGAAGTGTGCTGGGCTGTGTGGCTGGTGGCTTTTCTCTCTCTTGCTGGTCCTGTGAAAAGCAGGCCAGCTTCTGCCGTTATGGAACTTCCCCTGGATCTGCAAGCTTCAATAAATAATATCCTTTCCTCCATAACTGTGCCTGGTCTGGAAGTTCATCTCTGTGAGCCTGAAGCTGTCTGCTACAAATATGAATGGTCAGCTTGAGACTATATTTCAAACCATCTTTGAAAGTGGGTGAAAACCTGTAATGAAGGTGTGGCTAATAGAATGTAAGTAAACATGGTATGTATAACTTCTGGCAACACCTATTAGACAAAAGTTGCTACCTTTTTCCTACCTGCTCTATACCCCTGCAATGTAAGGGGTAAACCAACTTTTTTTTTTTTTTTTTTTTTTTGGTTTTTCAAGGTAGTGTCTCACTCTAGCCCAGACTGACCTGGATTTCATTAGGTAGTCCCAGGGTGGCCTCGAACTCTTGTTGATTCTCCTACCTGTGCCTCCTCAGTGCTGGGAATAAAGGTGTGTGCCACCACACCTGGCAAACAACTGATTTTTGAATGAACACAGCTTCAATACAGGTAAAACTCATTTCTAGCAATAGCTTGTACTGTAAAACCTTAGGAACCACAGCTACAATTTATTTTCCTTCAACTGGCCTTGCAACTTGTGGCCAAGACAGAAACTTGAATGAGTCTAAGTTTCGTCATCTTTTAAAAAATATCTGTTCTTCCTACTTGCCTGATTTTGTGTAAGATTTCTATAAGACAAATACATTTTAAGAACACTGAAAAGTTGTTGCCATATACAAATTTTACATCATAGTCAATGAAGTGCAACTTCAACTCTTTACAACTATATAAAAACACAATTAGGGAAACAGATGTTTCTCACATGAAACTATTTTTTTTTCCTGAGAACCAATAATATGTCGGTCTCTTTTGGACTGTTTTTGTGTGAATTATTCAGGTGCAAATGCACTATAAACTAAAATGTTTATGAAATTGCTGTCCATTCATTTTTAACAGGGAAACTACATGGCTTCTGTAATGGGAGAGCAATTAAGCAAGGAAAAATATGACAACTTGATGACATATTGTACCAACATATGTTTCTGAATGTACTCCTTTTGCTTTCCACGACTGTCCTGCTATCTTGTCACAGGGATTTTGTCAGCAGGGTTTGTTCATTTGATCATGACAGTGAGAAACACTGGCAGATAAGTATGAAAGTGAGAGTGAGGCTTAGATAGCTCTTCTCTACGTTTCTTCTTTTCAGAGTCCCTGAAAGCTAGATGGGTATTCAGCCCAAAATGATCATTTTTGTCACCTCCTATCTTCACAGAGCATTTTCCATGTCTGGAACGAGTACCCAAGTCTCACCCTATGTTCTGTCAGCCCCAGGATAGGCGTACCACCCTGGCCATACTACCTGTTTACTTTCCTTATGTCTAGCCATGGCTTTATAAAGTATCTCTTTATTAAATAGTTCTCTCCTTTTCAAGTTTATGTAGTTTTAAAATATTTTCAGATAAATCCTATATCAGTTACTGTCTCATGGCTGACACAAAATACCCTAGCAGAGGCAGCTTATGGAAAGAAAAGGGTTAAGTTGAGCTTACAGTTTTGAGAGGAAATGTCTTTGCAATGGGGAAAACACTGTAGGCTGGAGAGGGAAGCTAGCATCACCTTGCAACACAGGTTGTCTACCACAAACTCAAGTTGTTGCAGGGCTGTACACCTCAAAGCCTGCCCAATGGTTCCACCTCCTACACATTTCACAACCCTCTGGAACAACACCACCCAACACGTGAAACTATTGGATATATTTTACCTTCAAACTACCATAAATCCATATATAGTTATCAAGTGCAACATGATGTATGGAAGTTTGTACACATTGTGGACTGGTTAAATCTAGCTAACCAATGCATTACCTCACACAGCTATCATTTTGAGAAGACAGAACTTAACATCTACTCTCAGAATTTTTCAGGAATAGAATATCATCATTAGCTGTAGTCACCATACTAGTATCTCTTGAACTTTTTCCTCCTATAAAACTGTAATTTTCTGATTGTCTAATTTGGGAATGTCATCTCATTTCTTCTGGGGCCTTGGCTGGTACACAGGTATCAAGATATCATCATCCTGATAATACAAAATATCTGAGATTCAAGATCAAGTGGAAAGTTATAAATCAATGGAATACCAGGTTGTAGTGATTTAATTACAAATGAGCATATTTTCTTCCTAAAGTTCATTTGCTATTAGCTTAGAGTTATTTTATTAGGTTAAAATATGTGAAATTGTTGCTAGGATATTGTGTCAGGTGGATTTCCTTCATTTCTCTCTACTAACTAGATAAGAATGATTCATTAACATACTGAATTTATGTAAATCTCTCTAATCATCTACTTTCTCTTTTCTTGCTCCCAAGCCACTGAGAATTGCCAGAAAAATTTCTGGAGCCAGGCTAACTTAGAGTCTTTCATTTCAAGCAAAGGAAGCAGACATTGGTTGATTCACCAGAAAAGATGTTAACTGGATATCAGGGGCTTGTAGGCATGCTGGGGAAAGAACAAGTCACAAAAACAAGGCCCAAGGGTCAACTTCTGGGAGGCATCCAAATTCACTGCCTGAGCCTTGCTGCTCCTGCGTGGTCAACCGCCTGCAGGTGTGGTAAAGTCAAATGGTCCTGACACCATTCTGCTGTGGTCTGGACTCCAAGAGCATTCTACTCACATCTGAACTGAAATCTCACTCCAGCTCTAAGCAAGGGTGGGACCTCATTTAAGCCACAGGAGATGTTAGGAAGTTGGAATCTGAAGTAAGTGTGTGTGTGTGTGTGTGTGTGTGTGTGTGTGTGTGTGTTGTGGAAATAAGGGTTGGCTATTTCTTCAAGTAAACATGTTTAAGTTTGCTCAGGTGCCAGTCACCATAGTTGCTAGGACTACCTGGTTTAAACAACAGAAACAAATTTTCTCACAGTTCTACAGGCTGGAATGCCTACATCAAAATTTCCGCAGAGGTAGTTTGCTTTGAAGGTCTTTGGCTTGAGGCTGGCAGTCCTCCTTCTGTGTAGTCTTGTGTGGGGCTGTACTGCAGTCTTTACTTCTTTTACGGAAACAAGTCATATTGAACACAGACTCACCCCCATGACCTTTTCTTAAAACACCAGCTTCCAATTGCAGTCACCTTTGGACTTCTACCTATGAATTTTTGGGGGGCAGTGGATAACATTTCTCCCTAACAGAAGAGTATTTGTAAAGCATATCAATTTAATGCAAGATCCTGAATAAGATCTTGGATAACTCACTAATGAAACAGCCAGAAAAAATGTGAATCTGTGGGTTGGAAAACTATGTCTTATCACTGTTGAATTTACTAAATGTAAATATTTTACTGTGGTAATGTGAGAAAGCTTTTGCTTTTTTTTTTTTTTTTGTGCTTAGAAGATGCAGAATAAGTAACGTACAACTAATCGGCTATGGAGTCTCTATTTAAATGGTTTCTAGAGAAAGAAGCAGAGAAGAGAAATGAGGTAAAATATTTTGCTGTTACTGTAATTTTACCAAGGTTAAATTAAAAATTTAAATATCAAGTTTAAAGTTTAAATGTCTTATTTGTCAAGAAAAAAATTACAAGGTTTTGGGAAGTTACAAATATATTTAACTGAATATCTTCTTCATACTCGACTATCTATCATCAGTAGATGCTATTCTTCCATTCTTAAAAAAAATCACAAAACAGGGCTGGACAGATGGTTTAGTGGTTGAGGAACTTGTCTGTAAAACCTAGGACCCAGATATGATTTCCCAGTACCTACATAAAGCCAAATGCACAAAGTGGCACTACATGTGAAGTTCATTTGCAGCATCTAGAGACCCCAGTGCATCCAAATATTCTCTCTCTCTCTTTCCATCCAAATAATTAATTTTTTTTTTTTAGAGTTCATTAGAAAAAAAAAATCACAAAAGCCAGGTTTGGTAGTGCATGCCTTTAATCACAGCACTCTGGGAGAAAGAGGTAGGAGGATCACAGAGCTTTCAAGGCCAGCCTGAGACTACATAGTAAATTGCAGGCCTTCCTGGGCTAGAGTGAGACCCTACCTCGAATAAACAAAAAATACAAAAAAAAAAAATGACAAAATAAACAACTGCTGTCAGATGCGATACACAAAGTGATATAAGATTGGAACGTCTATTCAACCACAGGGATGTTCCCAGAGATGACAAGGCCCATGGAGATAGAGGTGAGAATTTAAGTGAAATGAGATCATTATTGTTAGAAAAAAAAAAAAAAAAACATCAAGCAAGTGTGACTGGGATATGAGAGGTATTTTCTACATGGATATAAAAATTCTTCACTGCATGTATATATAAATTATTTTGACTGATAAGAGTTTTTCAAATACTGAATGAGCATGAAGAAATGATGGGGAGTTGAGATAAAACAAGAGTATAAAATGTAAAAGAGCATAAGCTGATTCTATATCCTTTCCTTTAAAAGAGAGGGGCAGGGGGCTGAAGAGATGGCTTAGCCATTAAGATGCTTGCTTGTGAAGCCCAAGGTCCCATGTTTGACTCCCCAGATCCCATGTAAGCCAGATGCATAAGGTGTTGCATGGGCTACATCACACATGTGCACAAGATGGAGCACATATCTGGAGATCAATTACAGTGGCTAGAGGCCCTGGCATGCCAACTCCATCTCTCACTCTCTCTCATAAAAAATAAGAAAGAAAGAAAGAAAGAAAGAAAGAAAGAAAGAAAGAAAGAAAGAAAGAAAGAAAGAGGCAAATGCCAACAATATCCTGCCTGATCCCATGGTAGATATGAGAGACAGAGGGGTCATGACAGCACTATAAGTAATTACCTTGTGAAAACAGTATGTTTCATTAATGGGAAAAATGATGGGGTGCTGAAAAGAGGGCAGGAAGGTAATTTTAAAAAACTATTTTTTTCTATAGAATTTTTTTTTCTGGAGCTGTGGGACAGCTCAGTGGGCAAGAGCACTTGCTACACAAGCATGTAGGTCTGCGAGGGTCTTAGTATCCATGTAAGCAGCTGAACAAGGTCACTTATGCCTGTAAACCCAGTCTTGTGAGGAGGGGAGACCAGAGAATCGCTGGGGCACACTGCTTAGTCAATATAATCAAAAAACAACAGCTCCAGGGCTGGGGAAATGGATTAGCAGTAAAGGCGTTTGCCTGAGAATCTGAAGGACCCTGGTTCCATTCCCCAGATTCCATGTAAGCCAGATGCACAAGGGGGCACGTGCATCTGGAATTCATTTGCAGTGGCTAGAGGCCCTGGCATGCCCATTCTATCTTCCTCTTCCTCTCTGTCTCTCTCAAATAAATAAATAAAATATTAAAAGAGAAAAAAAAAATAAAAAGGGTACTACACAAGCAACTGGGGGATAATGACTGACATTGGTCCAAACAACTTGCAGTCTAAGATACTTAGCAGGAAACAACCTGACGTAATGCTCAAACAAGGGCAGTAGTGGCACACAGCCATGGTGGGCAACCAACTGCTCTTGATTTGGCTAATAGATCCACTCAGTGGAATGGAACTCATTGCTGGAATTGAGAAATAAGTCAAAACCATGTACAAAAAATGAGCTCAGTCTCCAATCAAGATACCACCAAATGTGGGCTAGAAGAGGGCCTACACATATAAAATTCTCTCCAAGATATCTATGGCCATCCCATCTATCTAGTACTAACTTCTCTTTCCGTTGGAGAATTTGCTTATCTTTTTCAGATGGAAAATGAACCTGAAGGGAGGATCAGCCAATCACACCTCACCAGGGCCCCAGCTGAAACCATAGAGTAATGCAGGGGAAATGCAAGAATACAGCGTTTTTGGTGATCATGACACCAGAAAAAGGCTGAAGGAGATAAACACAGAGAACATTCAACTCCAACTAAGCCAGATATCCAGAGACACAGAGGCTCCCAAAACCTCATCACTGAAGTAGAACTAACATGACCCCAATGTGGCTCAGGGAAATTCGTGGAAGAGGGGGTGGAAAGAATGTTAGAGCCACAAGTTGGGGCATTATGCACAGAGACTTGGCCTATCCCCCATAACTCTTGACTACCCCCACAATGCATGACCCACATTCACCATTGATGAGGGTCCCTTTGGAAGAGGGAGGACAGGGAGGAGGATAATGGAGTCACCATTACGAATGTAAAATTAGAATAATATAAATATTTTAAAAAATGAGAGAATGTGACTGAAGGAAACACACAGAGTAGTAATAGAGGAAGACACTCAGTCTTCCCTTCAGGCCCCCCCTACATGAGTGTACAAGGCACGTTCATTTGCCCACACATATAAATACACTACACCCACACACTACGCACATACCATACCACACATACTACACTCACACAAAGGAAAAAAAAATTTACATAAATAAAATAATCCAGTTTTAAACTTTGCAATTGATGAATCCGAGATTATAAAAACACAAATAAGGATTGGAGATCTGCTCAGCAGTTAAAGGTGCTTGCTTGCACAACCTGACAGCCCTGGTTCAATTCCCCAGTACATGAATAAAGCCAGATGCACAAAGTGATACATGCACCTGGAGTTTGTTGGCACTGGCAGGAGGCCCTGGCAAGCCCATTCTCCCTTTCCTTCTCTCTCCTTACAAGTAAATAAATTTTAAAATAAAGGCACAAACAATTTTAAATGATGTTTTTGTCATATGACTTCTAAATTTGCATAGTTGTTCCAACATTATTTTAACAGTGAAGCCAATATTTGAGATCTTGTGGAACACCTCCTGTTGCTTTTTCCACAACCAAAGAGAAAACGTTAGAAATTTTATTGTAATCACTGTGCCTGAAAATTATAGAATTCAGGGTTTTCTAATAAAAATAACAACGTGTTCATTTTCATGAATTAATTAAATATGTGGTAAAAAGAGAACAAATACATGTGTACATAAAATGTTAAAGAACAGGAAGTCTCATTGGCAGGCATGTATCTTAACATTAGGAAAGATAAGATCACAGATCCTTTTACAGGAAAGCTAGTATCACTTTAGAGAGATTTGCACACTTGGTTTCTACACTTGTGCCATTATGGGAGGGTTTCCTGAATGTAGGTGTTTATTCACATCTGTCAGCTAAATCATCGGTGCAAACGCAGGATGTAACACTTGGGGACATTATGTGGATTTGTGATACTCCCAGGAGGACTTTGGGTCCATAAGGCAATGAATGGATTATAGGAAGACATAAATATGGTATTTTCATGTACAACACATATAATCTTGCTCCAATGTTATTTACATTATACAAAGGAAAATCAAACCTGTTTTCCTCAGTTGAACTGAAAGAAGGTACTCTTAGGAATGAATAAACAAATAGTTTGCTCTTAATTTCCAATTTCTAGAAATTCATCTTTGAAGTTGTCATGTTTTAGTGATTTTTTTAAATAACCCATGTTATTTACATAGACACATAATACACATGTATGTCATAATCTGGAATCAAGCTCACCAAACCTTGTATAAGAGTGGCCAGTGGAGCACCCAGGCTCTCCTGCACACACTCAGTTCATATGTGAGAAGGAGAGCCTGCCGGGAATGAAGCTGAGTCCTGAGTTAAGAGGAATTATATCCTATGTCCTAGTATTAATTCCATCTTAGTGATCTTGTAGACCTAGATTATTTTAAACTTCTCCTCCAAAATTCTGCACTTCGAACTAATTAAAATATTTCATTCTTTTATTAATTTAGCTTAAAAATCGTGAAAAGGCAATATATTTTCAGTGAAACAGGCCTTTACTCACTATATAAATGTCATTTTCATTTTGTATTAAATTTGGGCCAGACATTGAAAAAATACCTGCTAGTTAATTTGCTGTCTTGAAGGCATAGTTTTTTTTCTTCTGTGTGTGTGTGTGTGTGTGTGTGTGTGTGTTTTATTAAGAAAACAAAAAGCAAAAGTGGGGAGGGGACTGACTAGAGAGATGGCATAGTGGTTAAGTGTGCTTCCCATGAAATCATGAGGGCCTGAGGAGGCCTGAGTCCATCTGAGTTAGAATCTCCCGATCTCACATAAACAGTGGGGCATCTGCAACCCTAGTCCTATGAGGAGCAGAGACTGGAAAGTCACTGGGACTTGATAATAGTAAGCTCTAGAATCAGTAAGGATTCTGTCCTAATGAAAAACCTGCCATTAAGCAATAGAGAGAAACACTGGACTTTCTCCTCTGGCCCCTGCAGATGAGCACACTGTGTGTGTGTGTGTGTGTGTGTGTGTGTGTGTGTGTGTGTGTATCAGCATATATACACATGCATACACTGTATACAGTACACACACCACCACCATAAACAACACACTGCAACATATTGTGCATATGCAAAAGGCAAAACTCCTTTGAATAATATTATTTGTAACTGTTACTTTGTATAAGTACAGCTTAGATTACAATTTTATTTTATATGTCAGTGAGACATTGACAAAAGAATATACCTTTCAGTTGTGGAAAGATGGGACAACTGGTAAAGTGCTTTCCTTTCTAACATAAGAACTGGAGTTCAACCCCATCAGCCTGGAAAAATGCCATGCCTATTGGTGCACGCTTGTTTGGGAGATGGAGACAGACAGATCCATGTGTTTTGTTTGCCAGGCCATCTAGCCTACTTGACAAAATCCAGGCCAAAGAGAGACCCTGTCTCAAAACAAAAAGCACATGAGAAATTACACTTTAGGGTGTTTTCTGGACTCCACACACATACATACACATGTGCCCACACAAATGAATATGCAAACACATGATAAAGTTACCATGATCATATATGGAATAATTTAAATTTCTTATAACAAAAATGAGAATCAGTAGGAATCATGATGTTTGTTATGTAAAATTCTTTGCCAGAATAGAATTCTCTAATGATGGACATAGTCAGATTCTAAATCTTTTAAACATTAGTAAACTTGTTTAAATGGGGCTGGGGAGATAGATGGCTCAAAGGGTAAGAGAAAGGCCAACTCTGGGTTCAGAGAAACTGTCTCAAGGAAATATGTGGATGAGTGATAGAAAAGGACACCTTATCTTCTCTTTTGACTTCTATATGTGTGCTCACTGTGCACATACATCTATACTCACACATGCATATACCATGCACATACTCTACCATTCGAAGATGACACACACACAAGCACACACACAAATGTTCAAGTGTGTTTAATTGAACTGTTATTATAAAATTAAAGATATTGTTATTCAATTAACCTCAACAATTGCCGCTACTCAATTAAGAGCTTTGTTCTGAAAAAAGAAAGAAAGAAAGAAAAAACTACCAGGATTCATCTACCAATGGCAAGGAAGAACTCTTAATTAAAATCAATTTGGCAAAAAGTCATTGTGACTCTTTAAAGATTAGACAGAACAATATCCTTAAAATATTTTTTAACCCTCATGAGGAAGTGAAACATAAATGTGGAATAAAAATTTAGAGTATGTGGAATTAAAAGTTAGGGTAAATTGCCGGGCATGGTGGTACACGCCTTTAATCCAGCACTCAGGAGGCAGAGGTAGGTGGATTGTCATGAGTTCAAGGCTACCCTAAGACTACATAGTGAATTCCAGGTCAGCCTGGGCTAGAGTGAAACCCTACCTCGAAAAACCAAAAAAAAAAAAAAAAAAAAAAAAAAAAAAAAAGAGGGAGTACGCTGGGGATACTGCTTAGTGCGGGGGCCTGAGTTTGGATGCCCAGCATCTATGTAAATACCGGGTGGGTTTGGTGACCTTCCTGTAATCCCAGTAATTAGGGAAGTAGAAAAAAGAGATCCACAGAAGATTCAGTAGGCTATCTAGACTAGCTGATTAGTGAGTGCTGGATTTAAATGAGAGTCCATGTCTCAATGCCTATGTACTCATATGTGGATGTGCATATACATACATGTATATGCGCATGCATACATACATACACACATACCACATACACATATACATAGACAATATAGGGGGAGGCTTATGTATACATTTGGAATAATAATTCTTCTTTTGTCATTTTTTTGAGGTCATGTCTCACTATAGCTCAGGCTGACCTGAAACACACTCAGTAGTCCTAAAATGGCCTCAAACTCACAGTGACACTCTTACATCTGCCTCCTGATTGCTGGGATTAAAGACACCACCATGCCTGGCTTGCAATAATTCTTATTTTCATTATAAAACAGTGAATTTTCAATAATTACCTTCCTGTGGCCAGCTTAATCTTTTACTCAGACTTTCATTTTACATAAAAACCAAAGGTAATTTTGTATATCTACAAAATGATTTTAAGTTTTCATACAATAGTTCTACAAACTTTAATTTTAGTTAATAATCTAACTTTTAAGTAGTTTTTAATAGCATCAAATAAAATCTTAAATGTCTTTCCCATGTTAACTCCAAAAACAAAACAAAAATTCCTCCTGAACATGATAAAATTGTTAGAGAAAAAAATGTATTCTAAAATTGTTAAATGTTTGAATTGATTGGTTCTAAGTGATTAGGTCAGAGAATGATGCATTTATTTTGATCTGCAGTGTGGCACAGTAAAAGATCAGTGGTTGACGTCTGAACTTTAATTTTATTCTCTGCAAAATATGGCTCTGAATGACAAATTGTCTTGAGGGAGGGGAATTATCTGTGTTACTTAGAAAGCTGTCACCATTAAAAGTGTTGAGTTGATTTCTAAAATTATTTCAAATTTCCTGACCATTATTTGATAAGTTTTACATTATCCTAAATCCTATTTGAATATCTAATAGGTTCTTAAATAACTTGACATCTGGCTCTATATTATCTTACCCATATTGTCTTTTCTCTGCTTTTCTACTTATTTAAAATTCAAGCAAATAAACAGTGAGCTATTTTACTGTCTTATTGTATTTTAATAACATTTAATAAACTTCAGTATTTTAGAGAGTGGTGGTTTTCAGTACCTCTCTTTTCCCTACTGTTCTCTATTGTATCATCATTCATTTTAGAATTAATTATGGAATAAAAAGTTAGAGTAAATGAAACTGATAAATACATTTTGAGAAAACTACCCATATTGTTTTTTCTATTCAGCATTATGAAGCAGGTCTTCATTATGTTTTTCTATTCTTACACCTTTTGAGTTTCCCGATTTTTCTTAAAATATGCCTGACATACACACAATTTACAACTCTTTCATTGTTACATCTTAAATGCTGTTTTGATTTTGGTCATACTTGCCCAAATCACCTTTCACTAAATGTTGCTGACACGGTGAAATGTCTTTGACTAACATATGTGAATGCGTGTGCATATGCGTGTGAAAAACTAATCTAAAGAGCACGAAAGCCTATTATTTCTCTTTGGAATGGAAGGTCATTCATAAACTCAAAATGTCTCTAAGATATAAATTCCTTTGGAAAAAGCTCCTATCCATTTGGAATTAGGTCCTATCCATTTGGAATGTTTATCAAGATCTGTGAAACTGAAAATAAACATATTTTCTACTTCAAAATTAGAAATGCATTTTGGGGTGCCAAGAAAAAAATGTCACTGGAAAAGAAATGGAAGTATGGAAACAGCAACAATTTACCAGGAACAGAATCAGTCAGATGGAGGCAAGATGCTGAAAGATCTATGAAGTGTTATTATCGAATAAGAAAGAGACCTCTGAGCAATGAGGAGGAGGAGGCAAGAGGTTTTTTTTTTTTTTTTTTTTTTTTTTTTTTTTTTTGCAAAGCACACATTTGCCAAAGGCCATTGATATCTCTCCTCCTGTTCCATTACTTCTGACTGGATTCCTCACTTCCTACCTTGAATGAAGTGTGGGTTGTTCTGTCACTTATCTTCATCACTTTTATTCAGTATAGTGTATACAGGGCTCCAGGACTAACCTTAGTGATGCTTTTAGGCCATGAAGAAGACAGCACTAGCTTGTTGAAGTTTCTCTAACAATCTATGAGATCACATGACTGAGATTGAGGATCCTTTAATAGTAAAATGTTTTTCAAATTATACTACAGTTGTCTGAAAAGAGCAAGAGAATCATGTCAACATGCTTTCCCGTGTAGCAATAATGTGCAGTGGTATATACAAGCTTCGGTTTTTAGCATTTGATATTTATTGAGAGGTCCTTCTCCAACATCACAGACTTAAATGTTTCTATTGATTTTCATGTCTAGATTTATTGTGAACATATAACCTCCAGTTAACCTAAGCCTTTCTGATTCCTTAAACAAAAATAACCAGTAAGAAAAATGTAATGAGAGCACTGTAAATGTGCATGCATAAGCTGTGAAAAATAATTGTATTTGTGGCAAACATTTTGTATTAGAAATGTTAAAAAGTTTTATTTTCAGAATATAATGCAATAAATGGCATTTGGGGGTCACACAAGCTTATATTAATTTGAATTTTAAGTGATTTGCTATATGTGTGTTATATAGATAATATCGATATATGACACACACACATATGAAACAAATACAACCATTTCTTTAAAATGTTTTGATGTGGGGCTGGAGATATGGCTTAGTGGTTAAGTTAAGCCTTAGGACCCTGGTTCAAGGCTCGATTCCCCAGTCCCACGTAAGCCAGATGCACAAGGTGGCACATGCATCTGGAGTTCATTTACAGTGGCTTGGGGGCCCTGTTGTTCTCTCTCTCTATATCTGTTGCTCTCAAATAAGTAAATAAAAAATAAACAAAAAATAAAAAATAAAAAAGTGATTTCATGCAAATATACTTTTTCCACAGCCATGGATTGCTCTTGGATTGACTAACAGATCTGTTCAGTGGAACAGAACCCATAACTGGAACTGGGAAACAAGTCAGAATCATATACAAATAGTGACTTTGCTCTCCAATATCAAGCTCCCACAAATCTTGGGCTACAAGAGGGCTCACACCTATTAAATTCTCTCTAAACTAATAATGGTTATCTCATTTATCCATTGCTGACTTCACTGTATATAGGAAAATCTGTTTCTCTTTTTCAGATGAACACAGAACCTGAGGAGAGAATCAGCCCATTGTACCTCACCAGGGCCTCAGCTGAAATCCTAGAGTAATTGGGGAAATGAGCAAGTGTGCTGCTTTCTTGGTGAACTTGGTATTAGCACAAGGGTGAAAGAGATAGACACAGAGAACACTCAACTCTTACCAAACCAGAGATCCAGAGACACAGAGATTCCAAGACTTTATCACTGAAGTAGACCTAAAGTGAATCCAACATGGCTCAGGGAAATTTGTGTAAGAGGGAGCGGAAAGATTGTTAGAACCATAAGTTGGGACATTACACACAGAGACATTGCCTTTTCCCCATAACTGATGGCTACCCCCACAATGCACAAACCACAAACCCCATGAGGATAACTGGCATCCCCAATGAGGAGAGTCCCATTGGAAGGGAGGGGTAGGGTGAAGGTAAGGATGGTACCAACATGGGTACCAACTGAGTATGTACATACCTAATAAAAATAAATAAATAACAAAAAGTTAGGTCATTGAATGTGTGCTCTTGAAGGGGTTATTAGAACTGTGGTCTCTTCTCTCTCTCTCTCTCTTTTTTATTTTGTCTTTCGAGGTAGGGTCTCACTCTAGCCCAGGCTGACCTGAATTCACTATGTAGTCTCAGGGTGGCCTCGAACTCACAGTGATCATCCTACTTCTGCCTCCCGAGTGCTGGGATTAAAGACGTGAGCCACCACACCTGGCTCTCTCTCTCTTTTTTTGAACTTCTTGGCCACCATGCACAGTGCAGTTCTGTTGTAACATCCACTCTCCTCCAGAAGGTTCTGCCTCACCATAGTCCCAAATTCATCGTGCCAAATGACCATGCACTGAAACCTCTAAAACTATGAAGCAAAATAAATTTTTTCTCATATAAATTGATTTTCATAGGAGCAGAAAGCTGGTTAACAGAAGTAGGACTATGATTTTTCTATGATTTAGGACATAAAAGTGTATGAGCTTTTAAAGAAGGCAGTGGAAGATAAGAGATTTCATTAATGTTGCAATAAATCATTACAATTATTTTTATTTTTAACAAATGGAGTTATAAACTCTGTAAATTTGAATTTGGCTATCAAGATTTATCATCACACTGCCTGTGAGACTTTGGGGAAACATTTTGCTTTGTTTTCTGTCATTGACACACAGCCTGCCCCCAATAACGCACCTCCTCTAATAAGGTTCTACCTCCCAAATAATCACCAGCCAGGCACCAAGCATTCATAACACATGTGTTTATGGGTGGAGGGCATCTGATTGAAACCACCCAGAGGGTATTACAAAAACAGAACTTGTGAAAAAAATTGCCTCTTTCAATTATAAGCTATAATGATTGTGTATTACTTTGGCACCCCCACCTCCCAAGGTCAAACTATTACCATTCTAGCACACCCACACAATAGCTATCTAATCATTTGAAAAGTAATATTTATACTACTTAACATGGAATGTTATTTAGAAGATTAAGAAAGATAATAATACCTGTAAAACAGGCCATGTGAAGAGTGTAATAAGCATTATAGGATATTTGCTATTTTTTTCTAGTGCCTGTAAAATTGCAGATTTGGAAGTATTAAATATTTCTTATCTCACTACTATGCTCTCAAAACACATTTTGACATTTTGGACAGAAGATCGTCTTCCATTTCTTCCTCCTTCTTCTTTGGAGATGGTCTCACTCTCTATCCTAGATTGACTTGGACATCACTATGTAGCTCTGGTTGGCTGTGGTCTTCCTACTTAGGTGCTGGGATTACAGGTACTGGACCTTATGCTCAGCAGAAGTAGTCTTATAATTGTAATGTATCTAAAAATTTGGATTTTCCTTTTAAAAAGCAGCCATGGTTAATATCACTGGTTAGATTTCAATAAAATGTCTGCTATATCCCTTCTCTCCTCTTGCCTCCTCCATTCTGTTCTCCCTCCTCATTCCTTCCCTATGAGTCTCTTTTTCCCCTTTTATATTATTTAACCAGTTCTTGTTCTAATTGCTATTAGTCCAGATATTCTAGTGTTTGTATGTTTTGCAAATAAATATAAATTTGGAGATTATAAAAAAAGAAAATGGATGCATTTGAAAGATTAATGAGTCATATCAATATAAACCAGTATTAGAGATGTGTTGTGTATGTGAAGAAAGCTACAGCTATATGCTAAATATATTATAAGTTTGTATTACCATAATAATGCATTTCTCTCTAGCTATTAATCTAAGCTGCAGAATATCACATGTATATTTAATCTTTCTTCAAAGAAATCTAAGCTTATTTACATGTTCTATACATAGTATAGTTTTAAGGACATTTTAATATTGGCCACTAATTTTATACTGTCAGAATGTTTTAATGTAATTACAAAGGAATGTAGCTACAGTCTAAGCTTGTTTAATCTACATTTCTGTGTTTGACCTTTCCTGTAGGAATATATGAAAAGAATTTATATTATCCTACAAAATTCCCAGTGCAAAGAAAAGAGAAAAAGATGACAAAAACTTCAGGGACAATTTTTTTTTGCATAGCAATGCCTTGCATTCTGAATCATGTGGCTATAACAAAGCCAAGTAAGTGGCTTTTCTGTTAGTCACATTCTCAGTTCCTTTAAAATAAAATAAAGAAAGAATGAAATAAATTATTGCCAAGGAGCACAGTACCTTTTCCATGATGACTATATTTACTTTCAAGTAATAGTGCGTAGAGATAGTATGTACAAAGTTGGCATAATTATTTTCTTTATTTGACTATAGTGTCTGGATCTTTGGCAAGGGACAGGGTGCAATCGGTATGTTTTTTTCAAGTTACTTCTTTTCCCAGTTGCATGTCAGAAAGATCATAGTGTTACTGTTTTAATTTTGATTGTTAACATAAAATTGGAATCCAAAGTAAAAGAAAATTGTGAAAATTAACTTGTTAGCAGTAAGAGAACAAAGCCTGGGCATTATGATAATGTAATCATTGAGAATCTGAAGTAAAATGTATTTTTAAAGACAAAGTTAATGGTTTCCTTTGAAATCTCCATGTAAAAATTGAAAACACAACTTTAATAAGAGACAGACACAGGTAGTATATGAAGAATTACAGCTTGGGAAATTAATAAAAATAGTATCTAAAACAGTATTAGTAAGATATGAAGCTCATTCATTAATGGTCTCTATGATAATATATCACTGAAAATGTTGCATGAAGGACAGTCTTTGATAGGATTATGTACAGTATAATAGCAAGCTACTGGAATTAAAATTCACTGAGAAGATACATCTTGTGAACTGAAGGGTAAGAAGATAATAATGGTAACATTAATAATAGTAAATAACAAGAATAAAATGATCCACATAAATACAATTTCCATCAGCAACCATTATTGTAATTATGAGAATGATAAGCTAGTAATCTGTAGAAAATAGCTAATCTTTATTGATTCACTGTTTAATTTCTTTTTATTTTAAAGGCTTTAGAAGTGCTGTCAATAACAATAATGGCGTACAAGGGAAAAGTTATAACATGAAAGAACAGAGAATGCACCTCATTGTGCAACCCACAGCATTTCTAAAGGATCTTTTAAAAAATACATTTCTATTCTATTGTTAAGGAAAATTTTAAAAAATGCATTCAAAAAATTCCCCACCCCCTTTTAAATGATCATTGTGGGATTTGTTCTAACTGTTTACCAGAGATCCAGAGAAGAGATGGAGAAATGCAAGAATGTGGGCTCTGTCTCTTTAATCGCTGAGGGTTATTCTTCATCAGTAACATCTGGGAAAAGAGACAGGCCATCAGCAGGCTGACTGTAAGGCAGCCCTAGGGGCAGTTCCACTGCCACCAGCAAAGTTAGCGTGGAGAGGACAGCGGCCTTATCCAAGGCCCAGTTAATAATAGGAACAGCAAACTCACTTCCTGATGGGGAAAATAAATTCTTTGTTTAGCTCACGGATTGTGGCAACTGAGTCTTTCCTAGGGAATGAAGGTTAATTTTCTTTTAACATAAATGAAAGATGAGCATGTGAAATGATGAGTCACAGAGGTAAGATGGCATTGGTAAGAGAAGTAGTTGCTAGGAGATGGCTGTGATTGGAAGAGAATTCAAGGGAAAAATTCACTTCGACCCAAAAACAAATTGTAATGACCGAAGAGGAAAAATGAAATTTACTTCCATTTTCCATTAGTTTTTAGTTTAAAGATAATTTACATAATAGATAACATGCACATATATTAAAATATCTGTTAATTATAACAATGTGAACTATTTTTTTTATTTGCTTTTAATTTCAGATATGATTGTATGTGTCTATAATCCTAGCCCTGGAGAGGTTAAAGCAAAAGAATTTTGAGATTTGGCTGCATTGTTTCAAAACAAAGAAAGGAAAAAACAAGGAAGAAAAGGAGGGAGGGAAGGAGAAAGGAAAGAGAGAGAGAGAGATTTAGTTAAACTATTTTTGGTCATTTCATTTCCCATATATCCTATCTTATCCCTGTTACTTCAGAAATGTCTAGGCCTTGTAATCAAATAAGAAAATCTGTGCTGTAAAGTTTTAGCAGTGAGGTCATGTGTTCAAGACCTGAGAATTTGTTAATTATGTGTATTTTTTCATACACAGTAATTCTGGCTTGGGTGCTGACATATATGACCTGTTATTCTACCTCCCAATATCCTTGATCTTCTAATCCAAGAATATATTTGCCACAATGAAGTCAGCAGGTGACTGGCCTCATGGTCACATCCCCTGTTACCTTTCAGCTCATCTCTCTGAGGCCTATAGTCCTCATACACTTACTTTCTCAGAAAAGCTCTTATGGCTCTAGCAAGCTTCTTTCCCACATAATTTAAATTTTATTCTAAGCTTTTGCATTCTTTTTAATAAAAAGAAACATTGTTCACTAATAATCACCACAGTTTTCAGTCCTGTTCCCTACTGGTAATATATCTTCCTGGTCAGAAAGGACAGCTGCCCCTTTACACAGCCACCAGTGTGATATCAAACGATTAGCCTCTGTGGACCTATACGCCTTGTCCCTGTGATGTTTACTATGACTTATATCAGTCATTCCCTTCTTTGTCATGTTCTCCGTCAAGAAAATTGTTTTAGCTTTTTAAAAATACATTTTATTTAATTATTCACAAGCAGAGAGAGAAGTGAGACAAACAGGGAGAACAGGCAGGCCCAGACCTCCAGCTGCTGCAAACAAAGTCTAGATGCATGTGGACTTGTATACTTGGCTTTATGTGGATACCGGGGAATTGAACCCTGGTTGTTAGGTTTTGAAGGCAAGTACCTTAACTGCTGAGCCATCTCTTCAGCCCTCCATCAAGAAATTTTTAATGACGTGAGCACATTCTCTCTCACTCTCACTCTCGCTCTCCCATCTCTCTGCATAAGTTCATCAGCTATGTCCTGAGACCCGTTTTGCAAGTCTCATCCTTAATCAGTGTGTGATTAAAGCTAAAGAAGATAGAGTTCATGACAGAACAAAGATCACACTGAAGAATAAATAGGATTACCAATTTATCTCCTAGACCCAAATTTACTTCAATCACTCATTCCCAACATTCAGTCAAACAATTTAATTACTCATGTACTATGTACCTAGTACGTATTAGCCATATGTGGGGCATGAATAGGATGAAACAACTGACTCCCAAAGCAGGCATCCATTCTGCTTGAGGAGATGGCCTGGGGTTTAAAAAAAGCTTTTGCACAGATGAAGCTTGAAGAGAAATGGTAAGCAGGAGTGACAAGATGATTTTTCAGAAACAGAAGAAGACAGGCAGTTTCAGTGACACAGTCATGGAGAATGATCCATGGAGAGACAGAGGTACAGGAAAGTGACAGGGGTAAAGGACAGGGTTATTTTCATATGCTGGGAGGGAGGCTCACTCATTTGACTCTCCAAAGATGCATCTCAGCTGATCTTCACATATTTCAACTAAGTCCCATCAAATTCAATGTTTATTTCACTTACAAAAA
This sequence comes from Orientallactaga sibirica, assembly GCA_036365145.1. Classification (NCBI taxonomy): domain Eukaryota; kingdom Metazoa; phylum Chordata; class Mammalia; order Rodentia; family Dipodidae; genus Orientallactaga; species Orientallactaga sibirica. The sequence continues at coordinate 6,621,943 of JAEOAD010000019.1, read as the reverse complement.
ATAGGATTGGGCTGGAGAGATGGCTTAGTGGTTAAGATGCTTGCCTGGGAAGCCAGGGGACTCATTTTTGACTCTCCAAGTCCCAAGTAAGGCAGACACACAATGTGATGCAAGCATGCAAGTTTGCACATGCACTTGAGATGGCACGCACATCTGGAGTTAAATTGGAGTGGCTGAAGGCCCTGGTGCAACAATTCTTTCCCTCTCTCTCTTTCTCTTTCTCACACATGTTCGTTCTCTCTATCACTAAGTATAATAATAGGATTAAGAAGAGTCCACTAGAAGAATGGCAGTCTTGTGACTTGGAAGTTATAGTCTCTTTTCATTCATCCTTTATCTCCTATCACTTCCTGGTATCTGAAGAATGGCCCAATCCTTTGCCTTTCCTTCCCTCGTTTTCTTTCTGATTTCCCTTTCTGTTTCCTGCTTCTCTCCAATTTATTCTTCCCTTCATTTTCACAAACACAAATCTCTCCATGCCATTTCTTGAACATTTGTCAATGGCTAACAATTTTACAGAAGAAGGCATCAGTGATCGTCACAATACGGTCCTCATTACTTGTCAGTCTCTCTACTCTGCCATTTTATGCCATGCGTTCTACCCTATGTACAGTTCCCCAATTATAGCATTCAGATCCATGCTTCTGAATATTCTTCTGGAATTCCCCATATGGTAACATGGAAAACTCCCAATTAGTCAGAAAAAGCCTAACAAGATAGTGACTGTTCCACAGAATGTTATACCTTCATACTGTCAGTGTGTAGAATTTACAGATAAACAGGATTTTCTGTACTTTCTAATACTATGTATATATTTTTTATACTCGGTGCTGGAATAAAAGATATACCCAATACAATATGGAAATGAGTTGAATCACAGCCAATAAAATATTGACTAAGTACTTCCTAAGGAAAGCTGATGACTTATTTTGCAGAAGGCTAGCATTGGAAATAATCACAGCTTAGTGGTAACATATCCATAAAGACCACCTAAATGACTGCAGAACTTCTAAGGCCTCTAGAAGGACACAGAAACACAAGTGAAATAGTTTCCATGTAGCAGAAAGATTTTGGTTTATTCAACCTCCTCATAGATCACGATGAGTAGTTTTCTACCATCATTCAACACAGCACTATCATTTGCTCTCCCAAACCAGTTATCACAAAGTCCTCACAAAGGTGCTTACATGAGCCTTATTTGCTTTATAATGTTATATTTTACTGAGGCAATATGTTTTAGCACAACAATGAATAGTATTTAATACATAATATAAATTATACATTTTTTCTGAGAAAATTTCAAAGTACATATAAAATTATTATAAAATAAGCACAGTATAATTTCTAGGGCCCATAAAATACAGCCACCATTTTCCTACCTAGACACTGAGTCCTGTTTCTATGTCCTTGTATGTGGGAAATAAACACTGAATGTGAATGTGAACAACTGAAATATTTGACAGGGACATATATGCCTGTTGAGTTAAAGAAGCCAACATCCTCATTTTAATTATAGTAATATGTGATTACGAATTAAATATTATTTCTTTTCAGAACATGTAAATATGTGTCCTTGACTCATAAAACTGGTCTTTCATATTTTCCCACTTTTCCATATATTTTTCACTTAGTACTTACTGATGAGTCATAGATATTCGTGTTGACTTCCTTAAGGGGTGTGTGTGTGTGTGTGTGTGTGTGTGTGTGGTGTTCATTTGTATGAGTGTAAAAAAAGTGTCTTAGTGCTTATTTCTCAGTAACACATGCATGAAAACAAGTATAGAATAAAGTAAGAATTTATGTGACAAAAGGGAGGCATGCAGAAAGGAGAATTGGTGCAATATAAAAATACAAATAGAAGATTGTAAACACACAATAAAGAATGATAGACTCTGAATGGAGCATGCAGTTTTTGAAAGAACAGAGCTTTAAAATGTGGCTGTTCAGACTATTGTTAATTAGATAACATAAGTGTGAAAATTAACTATTAAATTTAAACTATTCCTTTATCTATATTTTATATCTGTTGTTGATTTCCTGTAAGAGCAAAATGATCTTACAGTTAGTTATTTGATTACTCTACACTTTAGTCTGGGTGCTTTGTATAAAATATAATATGGTACAGATGTCAACTTAGGAACTAAATAACACGTATTTCTAAAGAACCGTAAAAAATATTAACACTACAGAAACAATGGCGCTGTAATTACTTTTTGGTGTGGAGTGAGGTTAGGCATTTATCCTCATAGAGTCCTAATACACTTATAGTCAGATCTGCCCCTGTGGTCCTTTTCCCTTTGTTGATAAATGCATAGTGCAGGTACCCGATATGGCCACTATGGTATTTGAGGTCATCCTACACTGTTAGCACAAATGGTGTGAACAATAGTTTATATGCCACTTAACTCCTTGGGAGAAGCGGTTAACCTTGCTGGAAAGGACAGATCAGTCATGTATAGTTATTAAGGTCTAGAAGGTTTTGTTATGCTCTGAAATACTTTTGTACAAGCACAGTGTACTTCTGTAGGAGACCATTTAAGCAGGAAAGCAAAAGAAGGAGATATCACCTTCAGAATTTTTATAAAATATGTACATGAGATAGGGCATGGGAGTTTATCAAAGATCTATTTCATTAATGACACCTACCCACTTACTAAAAATATGTTAATGAAATAAGAAAAAAGGCTTTGCCGATGTAAAAGGATTTGGAAAATTCTTAGCTTGCTAAAAGGAATTCAATCAGATCACTTTGTTTAAAGATTTCAGAATCATACCATAAATGCTGCAAGTGACTGACTTTGCTATGAAATGGAGGGCCTTATTAAATTTACTCCAGGTTATTACAACCCTTCATTTAAAATTAACTTCAAACCCCTGCCCTTAGTAACTATGCATTTTTAATCTCAAGGGCCAGCTCATGACAATGGTCTCAAAAGGAATCAGCTGAGAGTACCTAAAGACCTTGTTCTCCATTTGCAATGAAGTCACAGGAGAGGGGTCTCCTCATTCCTGGACAGCAAAGGTCTTAATGTTAGAAAACAGTCTGGAATTTTCTTTTTAATGCTGAGCAGATTCATAGGCTTTTTTTCTGAAAAAAAATCAATATTATTATAATATTTTAAAGATTCTTAAAACATATTTTTTTAAATGTAGTAGAAAAAACATGAGCTGAACAACATTTAAAAAAGAATTCCAAGGTACAGAAGGGTAGACAACTGAAACACCTTTGTTTCTTATGAGCGCACAAATGGTTGTGCTATGGTTTTTCTATTATAAACTATTCACAAGTAAAAGTGCATTAACATGGATTTTTCTCCCAAACAGTAGAAAAGAAGTCAGTTTACCACCACTGCTATTTAAATATCTTTTAACTGGCAAAATTAAACCACGTCTCTTTACTTATTTATTGCACTTGTAAAAAGATTAATGGGGATGTGATTCCTTGAGGCTTTTACATATAACCCTTTCACAAAGAACAAAATTATACAGTTTGGCAAATGAACTAAATTAGCTACATTTATTTAAATCATCACTATAGAGGAAACAATAAATCAACAACATTCTGCAGAGGAAAGTGTTTACAGAGTGTCTTGTAATTTGTTTTATCAAGGACACAGACTTTTTGCTCTTAGCTAGTCTCGCTTCTAACAGTCTATTATCATATCAACCATTAATGAGTATTTGCAATAGAAATTTTGCTGAGGCTTTGAAACAGAAAAGTCAGAATAACTTCCACCTTTGTCATGAGCGCAGTATTCTGAAACACATTCTTCTAATAAACATGTTGTCAAAGGTTCCTAATAAGTTTGGAGACAGTCAAAATTAAATGTAGAGCTTTGTTAAATCAGGAAAAGAGATGACTTGAATGGTCATAATCATGCAATTATCTCAGCCTTTCTATATTTCAAAGGGCTCTGTCCATATCTGAGTCTATATCAGAAGTAAGTGAGTAGGGGGAGCTCTAATGCTGAACCTGTGATATATTCATAAATCAGGACTTTCAGAGCCTGTCACCGGCACCATAATGAGGGTCATTATTCAGGCAGAGTGTCAAAACTACTATCAAAGGACCTTCTCAGAATTACAATCATTCTGTTTCTTGTTAAATAAGCAATGTAGTACACAAAAATGGCAAACAAGGACCAGGTCAATTTGATACAGTGTGAGGGCACAGAGATCTCTAGAGTAATTTACCCTCTGGGAATTCTGATGGCTAGTGAGATGAATTATATACACCCTCAAAAAGGATGAACGGTAATAATGCCACTGCAACATTTCACCAAAAAAAGCACTACAAACTGCTCCTAAGCAACTTTAGAAGAAAATCCAGAAAAGAACTGATTAGTTTTGCTATTTCTAAACTTGAAACTCCTTGAGGAGAAGAAAAATATCATCGTAAAGGAGTTAACATATGTGTGATCATTAAAAAGAGGAAAATTTTTATCATGGAAGTTTTCTACTCATTTTATCTTAATACATGACCATATCCACAAAAGTTCTTGAAGATGTAAACCTATACAGTATGTACACATGTGTTCTATATATACACATAAAGTCTACAATATTGCAGTGACCTACGGAAGATTTTTATGAAGTTTTTTTTGTTTCTCTGTAGGATACAGTGAGATAGTTAAGAGAAAGACATTGAAAATAGATCAATCAACACTTTCCCTCTTTGTATATCAAAATGACAGTCTTTAGAAATACATCTTTATAAACTATACAAATAAACCTCATAAATATAAATGCTTCAACAAAGAGAAGTGTGTCATCAATTAAATATATGTATAAAAATATGAGGCTATATGGACAAGAGTTTGGGAAATTTTTATTTACTTGTGGAGAATACATACTCACAAAATATTTTAGAAGGATAATTTGACAACATGAAATAATGAATTAAAATATTCACTCAAATTTGAATCCAAACTTCTAGAAGCTTCTAAGCAATATAATTATATACAACTATGATAATTCAAAATATACAATCAAGATATTTTGGTAGACTTGTTATCCTAGGTACTTGGGAGGCTGATGAAGGACAATCACAAGTTCAAAACTGGCCTCAGGGCTGGAGAGATGGCTCAGCAGTTAAAAGTGCTATTTGTCTCGGTTCAATATCCCAGTACCCACATAATGCCAGATGCACAGTGACATATGTATCTGGAGTTCACCCATCTGGGGTTCACGAGCAGGTTCAAGAGACTCTGGATTTCCAAATGAAACTACAGTGGAATTAGCAAGTTAAGTAAGAGTACTGCTTCCACAGCAATCCCGACAACCTGCACCAGGGTAGTGGAGATAGACACTGAGGATACTCAAAATGTACCAAAGCAGAAATCTAGAAATTGCTAAAAGTTCAACACTAAAGTGGACATAAAACACACCTGACAAGGCTCAAGGAATTTTGTGGAAGAGGGGGTGAAATATTGTAAGAGCCACAGGATGGGAGGGAATATCCAGAGGCATTGCCCCCTACACAATGACTGACTGCAGCTCTCAGAACTCATAGCTACAACTCTGTGGTGAATACCAACAATCCCACTGCAGAGGACCCTCAGTGAAATGGGGACAGTGAGGAGGGAAATGATGGTACCAACACATGATGTATCTATATAAAGTGTCTACTTAATAATAATAAAAAAAAAGAGGCCCTGGCATGCACATAATTTCTCTCTTTTTTTTCTTCTCTCTGCTTGAAAATAAATAATATTTAAAACATTTTCCTTTTATAGCTGTTTTCAAGAAATGAGCATTTATTATCAAAAATTGGTATAGAGGGACTGGAGAGATGGCTTAGCAGTTAAGTGCTTGCCTATAAAGCCTAAGGACACCAGTTTGAGGCTTGATTTCCCAGTACCAACCTAAGCCAGATGCACAAGGTGGTACATGTATCTGGAGTTCGTTTGCAGTGGTTGGAAGCCCTGCTGCACCCATTCTCTCTCTCTTTCTCTCTCTCTCTGCATCTTTCTCTCTCTGTCACTCTCAAATAAATAAATAAAAATAAACAAAAAAATTTTTGAAAAATTGGTATACTAAGCCCCTGTTTTGGAGACATTCATATTGAAAGGAGGGGAAAGATCTTTTTGGAATTTTTTGAAAAATAATTTTAATTTTTATGCCTTACTTCTATATACTTGTGTTATTAAGTTTAAATGTATTAACACCTATTAAGTGTAGACTGATACATTTAAAAACATCTAATGAGGGCTGGAGAATTGGCTTAGTGGTTAAGGCATTTGCCTGTAAAGCCAAAGGACCTCAGTTCAATTCCCCAGAACCCACGTAAGCCAGTTGCAGAAGGGGGCACATGCATCTGTAGTTCATTTGCAGTGGCTGGAGGCCCTGGCGTGCCCATTCTCTCTCTATCTATCTATCTCTGCCTCTTTCTCTCAAATAAATAAAAATAAAACTATTAAAAAATCTAATGATATTTCAAAGTAATTTTTTCTTAACTGGAGAGAGAGAAAGAGAGACAGAGAGGAAGAGGCAGAGAGACAATGGGTGCACCAGGGCTTCTCAGCTGCTGTGAACGAACTCCAGAAATGTGCACTCCTTTTGCGCATGTGTGGCATTGTGTGCTTGCAACACTTTTGTATCTTGCTAAATATGGGACCTGGAGATTCGAACAGGCATTCTTAGGCTTTGCAGGCAGGTGCCTTAACTGATAAATCATCTCTCCAGCCCTCAAAGTATTTTTAAGCCTGTGTTTATTAGCTACAAAATGGAATTAAGCATAATAAGATCAGGTTATTTTGCAGATACGGCCATAATAGTGTTAATAATAAATATGTAATTTTAAAATAATTATGTTTAATGACTTGAGTTGTTTGCTAGCCAAAAAAGTAAAAAAATCAAAAATAAATTTAATCTTCATTTGTAAGATACAGAGATATTTTAAAAGATTTTAACAGCTGTTGTAGAAGGACAGGTGTAAGGTTAGTCAATGGATACTAAATTACAATTAGGAATGCTTTTGTAAACAACATTGTGTACAAAAACAATGTGTAAAACATTATGTGCTGTATATATCAAAAAGCTGGAAGATGGGCTGGAGAGATGGCTTAGTGGTTAAGGCACCTGCCTCCTAAGCCTAAGAACACTGGTTCCAATCTCCAGAGGTTCCAATCTCCAGGTCCCACATTTAGCCAGATGCAATCTGACACAAGGGCGCAATGCCACACTTGACCACAAGGGGGCGCAAGCATCTGGATTTCATTTGCAGCAGCTGAGAGGCTGTTGGCGCGTCCATCTCTATTTGTCTTCCTCTCCCTCTGTCTCTCCCTGTCTCTCTCTGTCTCTCTAAAAAAATAAAACAGCTGGAAGAAAGGATTTTGATTTTTTTCCCACAAATATATGGTACATGCTCAATAAGATACACATTCTCATCCTTATTTGAAAACTGCATAATGCTTAGATACATGAAGGCATTATGTGGCACTTCATTCTTATGTACAGTACTTATATTCTTATGTAACCTTTGGAAATAAGTAAGATAATATGGGGACAAGGACTATTAACACTACTTTGGAAAGAACACAACTGTCGATAATGACAGAATAGGAATCTGGGCATGTAGCTTGAGTGGTAGCATGCCTGCCTAACATGCAGGAGGACTTGAATTCAATACCCTGTATTGAAAAAAATCATCGATATATCTATCTATACATATGTACTCATTGTGGATTAACTTTCCTTGTCTTCGCAGCTCTGAACTAGCCCACATGCTTCAGTTTTGAACAATGAAACAATGCACCTCTTTTCTATTCATGTTTGGGTGTTCAGATTTATCTCACTTCTATCCCTGAAAATTCAGATGATATTCAGGCCTAGCAGAAAACACTGAAAATTGCATAAAATACTATAACTTAGCCAACCCTTGAAATATAGCTGTTAACAGACATCAATTATTACTTTTTATTTCTGGTTTTTTTTTTTTTTTTTTTTTTTTTTTTTTTTGAGAGAGAGACAGAGAGAGGGAGAGGAAGACAGATAGAGATGGGCGCAACGAAATCCAGATGCATGTACCCCCTTGTGGTCAAGTGCGGCATTGCGCCCTTGCGTCACTTTGCATCTGGCTAAAAGTGGGACCTGGAGATTGGAACTGCTGGAGATTGGAACCAGCATTCTTAGGCTTAGGAGGCAGGCGCCTTAACCGCTAAAGCCATCTCTCCAGCCCTCTGGTTTTAATTTATATTCTCCAACTAGTCAAAAAACTGTAAGAGGGATTGGAGGGATGGTTTAGCAGTTAAGGCACTTGCCTGCAGAGTGAAAGAACTCAGGTTCAATCCCCCAGGACCCATGTAGGGCAGATGCACAAGGTGGCACAAGCATCTGGAGTTCGTTTGTGGTGGCTGGATGCCCTGTCACACCCATTCTCTCCTCCCTCTCTCTGTCTCTCTCTCGTTTTCAGATACAAAAATAAAAACAAAATATGTTTTAAAAAACTGTAAGAGGTTGATGTCCTCTAAGCAACCCTGAATTACTTAAGCAGAACTTAAATAACCAGAAGAAACATTTCAGTTTTAACCAAAGTTTGTAGGGGTCAGCCTTGGCAAAGACAAAGTGAACTATTTGGTCCAATTTCATTTCTACCAAGCTTTCATGTGTGGAGGTTGAAGTAACATCACTGAATCCTTTAAACCCCTCTGGCAAAGTGAATATTCTGTGACAATAAATTCTACCTTGTGTGGACTTACTCTTTAAGTAAATTGGTATCAATAAAATAATCAAAAGCAAACCAATTATATTCAGGCATCTTTTATCTACCTATTTGGATTTAACTATCTATTAAATTGTGTTTGCATATGAAGGGATGCTGGATTGTATGCAGAGGTACTCAATTATTTAGATTACACATTTGAATAAACTGCAGTGGAAGGACTATCCTTGTAATGTAGGACAATTACATTTTCTTGCATAGTTTACAGATTATTAAACTAATATCAATTCGACCCACACTGCCAGCTACTGGATTCTGACCTTTGCCTTTGAGACTTAGCTACTTTAAGGGTCTAGTTTCCATCCTAACAATTAGCAACCTGTGTCAATCATTTCAAATTATACCAAATTATGCAAATTGGTTTTGGGAAAAGGATTGTATGTAAAGAGCCCACAAAAATTTAATTTCAATAGAGATCATAGGTGAGGTTTGTAGCTTCTCTCTGCTTGAGGACTCACAGCCATCCGTAGTTAATGAGCAGGGAGTCCCTTGTTACTGAGTGGCTTTTCTTCACACACAGGTCTGCAAAAGGTTCAGTGTGAGCCTTCCTCTTACAGGAGCACCCATCCATCTTCTACTGCACATCCTGGAAATGTAAGTATGGCTTCCGTTGTTACAATATCTTTCAAAGAATCCTTAAAAAAATATCACTAGGTCATGAATAAATTGGTTTACCTTATAACACTGTTTAATAAATATAGCAGAAAATCATAGTTAAATTAATCACAGAATTAAGTTCTCAGAAGCTGTTCAAGGAAGTTATCATTTTTTTCTTCTCACTTCACTGTGCCATTTAATTATAAAATTAATCCCTCTTTACTATAACCTAACAATTACTTTCCTCTCTAGTCCTATGTACTACCCACTTAGGTCATAAGCTTGATGAGCAAAACAACTAAAAGCATACTTTTAGAGAGCTATAGTTTATAAAATAAGATTAAAGCACTCAAGAGGACAAGGCCTGCAGAAATGGAAAACCAGTGACTTGATTCCTCAGTGAGAACTTTTTGGGAAAGTTTGTGTGAAAACTCTTTGTACATAGACCCAGTCTACATCATTGTGTATGTTTTCAACCCACCCACAGAATGAGTTTGAGGTGGCTGTTGGAGTGTTCTGCTTGTTAAACTGTCTTTGTTTTAACAGATAAATTGAGGGTCAGAGGGGTTAAGTGGATACTCAAGATCCTGCAGCGAGTTAATGGCATACAGAGGAAGAGGACCGAGCCTTCTTAACTCCTTATTTAGCGCATTTTTCTCTAACTACAGGTGATTCTCATGCCATGAAAATGTAGTCCAACCCTTACGTAAGTGAAGGAAACTGTCTTCCTTATAATTGAACCTGAGGTCTCCTCAGATCCTTGACCTTAGTCTCACTGCTGGATCATCCAGTAGTGGTGGTCACTTGGATATGTCAGCTTGCCTAGGTTCTGCCAAACCGTTTTTCAACCAAATGACAACTTAGGTGTTTCTGTAAACTATTTTGTAGATGTGATTAGCAGTTACAATCAGATGGTTTTATCTAAAGGAGGTTGTCTTGCGTCTCTTCCTAGACCTCTTCCTATGAGCTGAAAGGCCTTAAGAGCAGAAATGAAGTGTTTGCCACTGTACTGTAGTGTCAGCTGCTAGCAGAGTCCTCAGTGAGCAAACCTGACAGTCTTTTGCTCTAGTCACTATGAACTTGTCAGGTCGGATTCATCCAATTACAACAAGCATATATTATATCTGAAATATTAGAAAAAGATACAAGTAATTTTTATTTTCTCTATTTCCTCAAGTGAAAACTATATAAATTATCAAAATATTTCATTAATATCTGTGGTTTGCCTTGAAGTATTATAGAACTGACTAAATATATTGTTTTCTAATATTTTTTACATGTATTAATATTGGAATAAAAGACTCCATGAGTTAGGAATCAATGATTATTTTTATTCCTCTTACTAGAAAATGTACATTGTGTTTTATTATTAAAGTGGACTCCCTTTCTTTGTTTCTGAAATATACGAGGAGACTATCCAAAGTAATGTTTGTAGGAAAGTCGGCATGTTTTTATAATCTGCTCTCGGTTGCTGAGGAAGAACCTGGTTCAATCTCCCCAGACCATTATGATTCCCTTGTTTTAAATCTCTTGCGCTGTAAATAATGAAAGAGCAATATCCTCTGAGCATTGTATTGACTGGGGTATCTCTTTGAAGTAAAGACTTGGCATATGAGTTACTCAGATCCTGTTCTGCCCTAATTAAAATCCCTGTATATTTTTTGATGAGAAGATGTTCAAAATATCCTGGTGATAATACACTTACTTGACTTTGTAACGGATCAAACTGTCTCCTACTAGCAATGACACAAACAGCATCTTGCCACAAGCAAGCAAATAAGCACCTCTTCTTAATGACTGAAGGAAGGACAAAATTGGATTGTTTTTATATAGTTGATCAAACTGACTTTTTCTGAGTTCCAATGCAATATTGGTATCACCCTATAGAATATATGATCCTGTATTCCTGCATTCATGAATGAAAGAACTTCTGATAAATGAGACACCAGCTGCACAATCAAATCTTTTACCCTTCAATTATTTGCATTTTCAATGAGTGCTGGCTATAAACCCCAGTCAGGTAGCAGTAGGGAGACAAGTATGCCAGAGAGCACTGATTCATAATGCAATGTGGTACACTTGTGCATATCAGGGTATATAGGCCATTTATCAGGAATGTTCTGGGACAGAAAAACATTTTGGTAAACAAGGTTTTATGTAATCATGGGAGTTGCTGGGTAACTGATTTATGTCTAGAGACATAACCTAGATGTGGATAGGAAGTAGTTTTGAATAGAGGATTTAGGATCCATGGAGCTTTAAATACACAAACAGATGATTCCCAAATTTCATTAGCAACATTAATGTGCTTCGTGGTTTGCATTTTAAACACATAAAAATAAGTTATCTGGATCCTTCAGTTTGTCCCAGAGATGGTGAAAAAAAAACAATAGCCTAAATATCCACAGATTTGAATATTCAGTGCTTTTCAAATATAATTGATATTAGAATTAAATATTAGGTACAGTGAAAGAAGCTTAATACAATGTAGGAACTTGAACTTTATTGCTGGTTCCTGCAAATTCAAATATTAAAACTAGCTCTGCACATAGCCTACGTATATACATAATAATTCACTTTATGCTTCATCTTTCCTGGTTTTTCTGGTGGTGAGGAAAGGGTCTTGTAGGCAAGAGGACCATGCATTCCTCCTATTTTTATCAACACTTACTATTCCCTTGGTAACATTGGTCAGTGTCCTGGAATAGTTGTTTTGAAGGATTCTGTTGAGCTTAATATCCACTATAACTCTCATGAAATCAGCATTTAATTGACTTAACCTTCCCACATAAAGCCACTTTAATACCCAAAAATACAAAAAAACACTGACTAAAAGACATTGAAAAATTATCAAAACCAGGTCTGTAATCCAAGGGATTGAGCATTTCCAACATTAGAAAAATGGGTTGTTTTCAATTTTATTAACTTTTAGTAGAGAGGCAAACTCATGGAAAACTTGCAGGGATTTTTTTCTTAAAAAATAGATGATACAATTTTTTTGAAAAATACTTCCAGAAATTTGAGAAGGAATCACAGAAGGATGAGTACCACAAAGGACAAGCCTACCATTATGTATTTTAAAGCACATCAGATGTCTGACTAAGACACAAATCATGCATGCATCAAATAGAATCCAACCCAATACAGAAAAATTAAATTTTCACTTGATCTGTATCCCAGGAAACATATTTTTAAATTGAGTGAAAACAAATTAATTGCACACTTAGAAAAATGTACCATTCCCTTTGGAAGACTATAACAGAATCCAGTGTGAAAAACATAATGTAAATATTCCCTATAGTAAACAAATTTATTAAACAAAAGACAATAAAGGTAATCAGAAAACCAAACAGAAATTATAATCAGTAAAGAAACTTAACTTTTACGTGAGCTACAGTGAGACCCTACTTCAACCCCCCAAAAAAAACCTAAAAAACAAATTTCCAAGTTTCTCTTCAATATTCCTTCTGTGTATTTCCCCCCAAAAGAGGACAACAACTTACAGTAATTTTTGTACATGGCTAAGATTATCAAAAGTGGACTACATAATTACAGTAAACTGAAAGAATTATGCTTAAAAGGTAATTGCTGGACTTGGTTATTTGAATTGATTTAATGTTCTAGATATAAATTAGAAGTTGAGGCATAGAAGATGACCCAGAAGTAAAAGTTGCTTGTTTACCAAGCCTGCTGGCATGCATTCAGTTCTGCAGCTACCCATGTAAAGCTGGATAGGCTGTCATTTGCAGCAGCAATGGTGTGTTCATACACACACACACACACACACACACACACACACAAAATGTAAATAAATGCTGCCAGGCGTGGTGGCACACACCTGTAATCCCAGCACTCGGGTGGCAGAGGTAGGAGGATTGCCATGAGTTCGAGGCCACCCTGGGACTACATAGTTAATTCTGGGTCAGCCTGGGCCAGAGTGAAACCCTACCTCACAAACCCAAAAATAAATAAATAAAATAAAATGTAAATAAAAGTTGATTCAATAAAACAGGCTAGTTTCTTTTTTTTTTTTAATATTTTATTTATTTATTTATTTGAGAGAAAGAAAGAGGCAGAGAGAGAGAGAGAAAAGAATGATTCAATAAAACAGATGCTATGTGGGTCCTGATCCTTTGGCAGGCAAATTTCCATCTCTCCAGCCCCAAGACACATTTCTTAATGATTGCATCTGACTAGGTGAGATGGAAACTTAATACAGTTTTAAACTATACTTGTCTGATAGCTGGTGAAGTTGAACAACATTTTTCATATGATTATGAGCGACTTGTATATCATTCTTAGAGAATGTGTGTTCATTTCATTTTCCTATTAATTAATTGGGCTGTTTTTTTAGCTTTTTTCTGAGTTCTTTGTATATTATAGATATTAATTTTCTGTCCGTTGTACAGAGAGCAAAATTTCTTTCTCATTCTGTAAGCTATTTCTTCATTTGTTTCCTTTGCTGTTTGAAAAGTTTTTGTTGTTGTTGTTGTGGTTTTTTTGTTTGTTTGTTTTTGTTTTTGTGTTTCGAGGTAGAGTCTCACTCTAGCCTAGGCTGACCTGGAATTCAGTATGTATTCTCAGGGTGGCCTCCGACTCTTGGCAATCCTCCTACCTCTGCCTCCCCAGTGCTGGGATTAAAGGCCTGTGCCACCATGCCCAGCTGAAAGGTTTTTAATTACATAAAATCCATTTGTTAACTGTTGAGTTTATTTACAGAGCACCTGGTGACCTACTGAGATTGTCCCCCTCTATGTCTGTATCTTAAAGTACACTCCTTACCTTTCCTTTATCCATTTTCAGATATTAAGATATTTGAGCCATTTAGAGTTGATTTTGTTTAATCATCTAGTTTCATTCTTCTACACGAGGCTATCTGATTTTCCCAGTTTCTTTTGTTAAAGACACAGTTCCTTCTCTTATGTGGATTTTTGACGATAACTTATTTGTCAAAAATCAGGTGGTTGTAGCTGTGTGTGTTTATGTCTGGGCCTTCTGTTTTATTCCACTAATCTGTAAGTCTGCTTTTATACCAATTTCATGCTGTTTTCTTACCACTGAAATGTGAATTTATTGGATTAGTTTACAGCAGTCCAACAATAGCAATCTGCATTTTGAGAGGCAAGGAACACAGTAGCTGCTCAGTTCACATGGGTGGATGCCTCAGCACTTAAGGCCTGGAGGCTTTCTGGAGAGCTGCTGGTTTTCAGTCCACCCGGGAAAGTTGAAGCTATTTGGGTCCAATGCCAAGGAAGGATAGCCACATAAAATAGATGCAGGAACAAGTAAAAGCACTCACCAGCAAGCAGTATTACAGCCAGAAGGAAGAAAGGGGGCTCTTTTCTCCCAGCACTTACTCACATGAAGAGCTTCCATGAGAGGGCCGTGCCCACTCTGGGAAAGGGCTCACTCTGGAGAAAGAACTTCTTCTTTCAGTCAATTCTTCCTGGAAACAATCAATGTTTATTCTAAGATATTTCATTGTTTTTAAACAATTGTAAATGGTATTGTTTCCTGATTTCTTTCTCAACATGTATCTATTTTTTTAAAATTTTTTATTGACAACTTCTATACTTATAGACAATAAACCATGATATTTCCCTCCCCTCCCCCATCCCCTTCAGAACTCCACTCTCTGTCATATCCCCTCCTTCTCTCCATTAGTCTCTCTTTCAATTTGACGTCATTATCTTTTTCTCCTATTATGAGGTCATGCAAGGTCATGGATATCGAGGCCAATTTCTTTCTGGACAGTTGCAATATAAGGAGTCGTACCCTTCCTTTGGCTCTTATATTCTTTCCACCACCTCTTCCACAATGGACCCTGAGCCTTGGAGGGTGTAACAGAGATGTTTCAGTTCTGGACACTCCTCCGTCCCTTCTTCTCAGCACTATGTTGCCTTTTGGGTCATTCCAGTGGTCATTGGCATCTGAAAAGAGAAGCTTCTTTAACCAGAAGTGAGAGTAGCATTAATATGTGAATATGAACATTAAGTGTAGTGCTTTCAGGGCAGTTTGGTTGGAATAATATATGCATTTAGCCAGACAAGAGCAGGCTTTATACCCATAAGGCTCATGAACTCCCCTGCCATACTCTTTTGACTAGTGTTTTCAGTACCAGGCATGTATTCCCTCTCATAGTGAGGGCCTTCAGTCCAATTAGGGAGCAGTTGGTTTCCCCAAGAGCAGACATGCCACTATTGCACCTGTTTGGTCATTGGGCCTGTCTAGCCAAACTTGAGGTTCCCAGTGTCCACTGTTTTCACTGCTGATGACTTCTGTCTCCCATAAGGCTTCATGCAGTGCAGCTTTTTTCATCTTTCAGTTGGCTATTCTACAGGGAGAATGTTTTCTGCTCAGCACCAGCTTGCTTTCTCAGTGACCTTGCCTCTCAAGAAAGAAATATATGTAGGATCTATTTATCTGTCTATCTATCTAAAGCCTATATAGGAAGGCTACTGATTTTTGTATATTAATTTTTTTATCTTGCCACTTTGCTTAGAATGCTTATCAATTCTAAGAGTTTACAATAGGAGTCTATTTACTTATTTTGGATTTAGAAGGTTCTTATATTTCCAAGGCCCTAAAGTTACTTGCTATCTCTCTATTTTTTTAATATAGGCACTAATAGACAAAATATTCCTTCTAAGGACTTCTTTCATTGTCTCATAGGTTCTGGAATGATCTATTTTTATTTTCATTTCAATCTAGGTTTTTTTAAAATTTCCTTCTTGATTTCTTCAATGACCTATTTATCCATAATTCAATAGTGTTATTTAATCCTTATGACCTTGTGTAGTTTCTACATTTTCTATTGCTGATTTCTTGCTTTATTCCATTTTAGTCATATAGAATATAATAACTTGTTTCAATTTTCCTATATTTGTTACAATTCTTTATGATCATAGGTGTCTAACAATAACATATATTCTTCAATATATGGATTACTAGCAGGATTTTGTTGATTTAAGATGTCATTTACCTGACATATTTTTTGTTTATTTTTTGTTGGGATTACTTGTCCTTTGGTGCAATTGATGTAGTGAATTCACCCATTTTTATTGTATTAATCTGTGACTTTATATTTCCTAGTATTTGCTTAATGATATTGGATGCAACTAGGTTTGTTGTATATATATTTTAGGATATAATGTCCTCTTAATTGATTGCTCCCATACTCAGGATAAAGTTACCTTATTTATGTCTTCTGACTAATTTTTATGTCTATTTTTTCAGTATTAGAATAGTGAAACCTTACTTATTTTCTAATTCATTTTGAATGGATTATCTTCGTTCCATTCTTTTTCCCTAAGGTAGCATCTGTGTTTGATGCTGAAGTGAATTTCTTATTGGCAAGAAAGGGGGGTTTCATTTTTAATCCAATTTACTAATCTGTGTCTCCTTATTTGAGACCATCAATATTCAGACTTACTATTGGAAATATGAATTGATTCCTGCCATTTTATCAGTTTTATAGTCCTTCATGTTTTCCCAAATGTAATTTGCTACACTATTACATACAATGGTTAATTTTTTTCTTTAGTTTCATAGATGTGTATTATCTTCCTCTGTGGTCTGAAGTCTTACTTCAAATATCTTCTTTAGACTTGCTTAGTGGTCAAGTATGCTAGGTTGATAGAGAAAATGTAGGAAAAGGAACACAAACGCAAGGGGAAACGGGAAGGATGAAATGGGTCATTTTGACTAAAGGCAGACTGAAAAGAGTGAGGCAAAGATATATAATCAGATAAAAGAATAGCCCTTGCTCTCAAGAGGCTAAGATGCATAGATTATGCAAAGTAGGTCAGTCTATGTTCTTGGTAGAGGATGAATGGAAGGGAGGGAGTAGGAGGAGAAGAAAAAGAAGAAGGAGGTAGAGGAGGAAAAGGAAGAGAAAGAGAAGAAAGAAGGAAAAGGAA
The DNA here is from genome assembly GCA_036365145.1 of Orientallactaga sibirica. Taxonomy (NCBI): domain Eukaryota; kingdom Metazoa; phylum Chordata; class Mammalia; order Rodentia; family Dipodidae; genus Orientallactaga; species Orientallactaga sibirica. The sequence continues at coordinate 6,604,705 of JAEOAD010000019.1, read as the reverse complement.
GAAGAAGAGGAGATACAGGAAAGTAACAGAGCAAAACGGCTGACCTGGTAAAGTGGCCCTGGGTATTAAATAAGGGAGAAATAATAGTGAAAGGAAGTTATGTGGATGGGAGTATATCATATGAATGTTATCTGGCCAGTTTCCTGGATTCTATCTTGACTCTATCAGAATTCCTTCCCTGGCTTAAAGAAGCCTGTCTCAAGCCTCCCTGTCCTTTATGACATTAGGTCAAAGATGCTGATCATACCACTGAGGGGAGGGGCGTCCTGTTGTAGTTTTCCCTAGATCTTCCTTTGAGAGATTGGGCTACAGATGCAAGGTCTCCTCCCTGGGTGGTACTTCACAGGTTGAGTGCTTCTGGTCACAGCTCTGAGCAATCCTTTGGAAGTCTAGCTGGCCCTGCCACTAAGTGATCCTCTTTGTTGTACAATACTGTGCTGGTGGACTTTGTGAACTTTCCCCTCAACATTGGCTCCAAAAAGATTTTAAGCTCATTAAGTACTGTATGGTTCTGGTGCACAATTCCTTCTAAAAAGCCTACCTGTATTCTAGTGGCCAGGATTCTGCATATAAGCCCAGGACACAGATTCTGAGTTTTCCCCAAAGTGCGATTCGCAGGCAGACTCATCCTGCCAAGCTGCAGACACAACTCTTTTTGAAATGGCATCTTGCTGCTACTCCATCAAGTTCTGAGTGCAGTGTTCTGAGCTCTGAGGGCTCAGTGCCAAGACCACTGGTTTTTCTCAGCATCTCCTTCTGCAGGTACTGCTGACACACTGAGTCTCCTCTCTTTTTCTTCTGCTCTTTAAAATGTCCACTACCGTACATATGTTTTTAACCTCTCTAGCTCCCTTAGTCTGCTTTTGTTGTTCATTGTTCCCTTTCACTAGGAGCAGAGAGTCCTAAAACAGAGCCGATGTCTCTTTGACCTACCGTGGACTTTTCTCTCCTGTTTTGTATAGTTTCCTATTCTACTTTGCTATATAATCTAAGCATGTTTCAACATCACCACCTTTTCTGACAGCTTCTGTGTTTTCCAAGCATATTCTCTGTAGACTGGCAGACTCTGTGAGGGTGTTATCTTTTCCAGAAAAACCAAAGAGCAGGTTTTATCATTCCAAGCATTTTTATTTGCAAGTAGGAGTGACAACATCAAGATTGCAGAAAAGCAATACTCAACAAAATAAATTTAGCAAAGATCAAGAAATTTAAAATGGAAAAAATTATGTGATTTGAACATATAGTACATAACATAAAAAAAAAATAATCACATTAATCAAGGAACAAGCAGATTTTAAGAAAGGAATTTGTAACCAAAGTTAAAATATTTGAAAACTATAGTTAGAAGTTTAGAAGATAAAAGAAAAAAATAATTTAAAAAGAAAAATGTTTATAGGATTTATGGAACAGTATTCAAAGAGCAAATATTTAAATAAGAGTTTAAAAAATGATAGTAGAGCAGTCTTCAAAAAAGTTGTTGTTAAAAAAAAAAAAACTCTATAAATACCCAGATAACATAAGGTCAGAGATCTCCAATCAAATTTAATTAATGTAAGACTTTAATAAGACATGTTAAAATCAAACTACCACAAATCAAAGACAAATTGAGAGTCTTTAAAGTAGCAAGAAAAAATAAGCAAAACACCCAGAGGGAGTTCCACAAAGCTAGCAATAGGCTTCTCAGTTGAAACTTTGCAGAGTAAGAGAGAGGATGAGGATGTAGTAGAAGAGTTAAAAATTAGTAAAGCAACTGGAAACTGCAAATATGTTGCCAAGAAAGTTGTCCTTCAGAAATGAAGGAGAAATAAATATAATACCCAGGTAAGGAGTTCATTATCACTATGCTAATCTTAAAAGATATGCTAACAGGAATACAGAAAGCTGAAAGAAAAAGATGCTAATAGTAATCCAAAACTTGGAAAGGTGCAAACTTATTGGTCAATTAAGTAAACTGTCATACAGAATAATATGATATGAAATAGTGGAGTATAAAGGATGCCTTCAGTATGAAGGGTAAAACAAAATTCTTAAAACTAATAGTCACCATAATTTAAAGGATATCCAGTAAATAGTTTCAAATTGTGGCATGAAAAATACAAATTTGGGCTGCAGAAATGCCTCAGTAATTAAGGCACTTGCCTGCAAAGCCAAATGACTGGGTTAAATTTCCCAGTACCCACAAAAAGCCAGATTCACAGTGACACATGCTTCTGGAGTTTGTTTTCAGTGGCTAGAGACGCTGGCATGCCCATTCTCTGTGTCTCTTCTATCTCTCTCTGCTTGCAAATAAATAAATATTTCAAAATTACAAAATTTGGAGGAGAACTAAAATGTTTTTGATGACAATCCAAGCTAAGTAGTTCACAGCTTAAGTTCGCCTTCTGTCAGTCTCAGAAATGTACATAAGCCTCACGATGCCACAAAGCAAAAAGTCAGGTACTCAAAATAGTAAAAGAAATGAAAGCATACTTTTAGAACTAATTGTATAATCATGCAAAAAAATGAAAAGTGAGGAAGTATGAAATAGAGGATCTATAAAATCCAGAAAAATAGTACAATGGCAATGCTAAGTCCTCACCTATTAATAATTTCTTTGGAGGTAAATGGAATAAATTCTGCAATAAATTACATAGAAAGTCTGAATGGACTCAAATACATACTGCTTAAAACATTCAAACTTAATCTAAGGACACACTGATTGAAAATGAAAAAGAAACAAAGAGATTTGCATGAAAATAAAAACTAGTGAAAAGGAGATGTAGTTTTAATTAGATGAGATAAGAGAGTCTTGCAGGCCAAAACCTAGCATGAGACAAAAAAGGTAATTGTAAAATGATAAAGGGACACATTCACCAAGAACATAAAATAATTGTAAATATATACATGTGTCCAATCTTGTATCAATTAAATATAAAACACAAATAATTGACTTGAAGAGTGAAGTAGATGGCAATACAGTAACTGAAAGAGATTTTAATACCCCACTTATAGAAATAGGTTATCCAGACCAATAATCATTCAGGAAACATCAGACTTCAGCAATATTTTATATGACAGAGTCATATGACCTTATTGTTAGTCCAACAATAGTAGAATACATATTTCTACCAAGTGTACATAGGACATTCTCCAGGACACCTCATAAGATTTGAAACAAAACAAGACTTAACAAACTTAAGAAGACTGATGGTTTGACAAATATCTTTTCTTATCAAAATGATATAAAAATAGAAATCAATACAGGGGAAATATTGGAAAATGCACAAATACCTAAAAATTGAACATGATCCTAAAGTAGCCAAGAAGAATATAGAGAAGAAATTTTAAAAGTGCCTTTAGAAGCCAGATCTAGTAGTCCAGGCCTGTAATCCCAACTCTTCAGGAGGTTAAGGCAGAAGGATTACAAAAGCTTTCCTGGGCTTGGAAATGAGCACATGGTCATCCTGGGCAGACTGAGATCCCGTGTCAAAGAAAAAAGTAAAGAGAGGGTTGGGGGTAGTGATATATCATAATGATTGTGTTCTTTCTTAGCATACATAAGGAAAAAGTATCTTAAGGTAAAGAAAAATGAAGACCAAGAAAAACTGATAAGAAGAACCAATAGCAGTTCTACAAATAAAGTTTCTAGCAATAAATGACTATAGCAAAACAATAAATTCCACTTGTACAATTTAACTTAATATCCTAATATATTAAAGAAACAAAACAATAAGCTCCAAATTAGTAGAAAGAAATAATAGGAAGACTATAAAATTGATACCACATCAATGAGTCTGGGTTGATTTTTCTGTGAAAATAATCAAAACCACTAACCTTTAACAAGGCTAAGGAAAAAGATGAAAATAAATGAAGTCCAAAAAGAAAGATAAGGAATTATAATTGATTGCACAGAAATAAAAAGGATCATAAGAAACTGGAATGACCAATCATATCCAATACATATTCAGGAAAGGTGTTAACCTGAATGAAATAGATAAATCCAAGATACATAAAGCCTCTAAGACTGAGATGATGAAGAAATAGAAAGCAAACATTCCATTAATGAGTAAGAAGAAACAAAAATGTCCCTGTGACAGTAAAGTCCAGAAGTTGATAGATTAACACTGAGTGCTATCACAATGTTTAAAAATCCTAATATAATTATTTCTTTATTTTTATACACAATTTATTTCTAGAAAAATTAAAAGAAGGAAATAATGTAAATTTGTTTTACAAGGATAGAATTATCCTGAAAATCATGTAAAAACACTATTACAACACCCTGTAAGACTCAGGGTCCATTGTGAAAGAGGTGGTGGAAAGAATGTAAGAGCCAAAGGAAGGATAGGATGCCATACAAAGCAACTGTCCAGACAGAAATTAGCCTCAATATCCATGACTTCACAATGCCTAGCAATACCTTCACAAGACCTTCACAAAAGGAGAAAGAGATGATGACATCAAATTAAAAGAGAGACTGATGGAGAGTGGAGTTCTGAAGGGGAATGGAGGTGGGGAGGGAAATATAATGGTTTATTGTCTGTAAGTATAGAAGTTGCCAATAAAAAAATATAGGCCGATATTCCTGAAGTACATAAATGTAAAGATCCTCAAAAAATTGCAAAGAGCATTTAATGACATATTAAAAGTATCATCTACCCTGGCCAACTGGAATTTATCTGTGGGATGCAAGATGTTTCAACATAGACAAACCAATAAACTATTAGGAAAGATCAAAATTATAGAATCAAACATATGTGACAAACTCAGAGATTAAATCAAATTCAACAGAGAAAAAAGGAAAATTTCCTCTCAGATTGGGAGCAAGTAGCACCCATGCTTATGACTTCTATGCAATATAATCTCATATGGGGTACTATATAACCAGAGCACGTAAGTGATAAATCAAAAAGTACTTATTGCAATTAACTGTTTTCATAAATAACATGATTTAATGTTTAAAAAATGACTCCTAAAGATCCCATGAACAAAAGAGCTAGAACTAATATAGGGGTTAATTAAAGTTGTAGGATCTGAAATTAATTTATAAAATTAGTAGCATTTCTATACACTAGAAATAAACTGTATGAAAGAGAATTGAAGCAAAAAATTTCAGTTATAATAGCTATAAAATGCTCTTAATAAATTTTATCCATAAGGTAAAAGATATGTGTACTGAAAAGAGTAAAACATTGATGAATAAAATAAATATAGATAAAGATATTACATTTATAGGTCCCAAAATTATTGTTAGGATGTCAATGCCTCATGAGTAGTAACTATCAAAATTTAAATAATATTTTATTCAGATAGAAAATAATAATTTTTAAAACTTTGTGGAACCACAGAAGACCCTAAAGAGCTGAAACCATATTGTAAAATGATAAAACAAAGATAATGGCATCACTGTACCTGAATTCAAAATACACTACAAAACAATAGTCATTAAACAGACCAAGATTGATGAATGAATGACCTAGAAATAAATGTATACATTTAGGGTTGATTGATTTTTTTATCAACAATGCCAAAAGAAATTGGGAAAAGACATTTTTTTTCAATAAGTGGTACTGGTAAAACTGTGTATCTACATGGAAAATGATAAAAGTAGACAATCTGTTTATACTATACAAACAAAATCAACCAAAAATGAATCAAAGATTCACCCAAAAGACCTAAACTGAAAAACTTTTAGAAGAAAACAAAAAAAGGTTAACAATTTTGGTTTGGGAAGTGAATTTGGATATGACCTCCTTCAAGAAAACCCACAAGCAACAGAAGCAAGAACAGACAAATGTAACAGCATTGAGCTAACATTTTTGTACAGTATAGAAAAGAAGAAAGTGAAGAACGTCCTTGGAGATGAGAGTATCCATTCGAAATCTATGCATCTAACATATGGCTAATGTCCAAACTCTATAAAGAAGTTAACTTAATAATACAAGTACCCTTATTTTTAAAGTGAACAAAGGATATACATAGATGTTTAACAGATAAAGAAATATGTGACCAAGTATATTTAAAATGCTTAAAATTATAAGCTGAAACCACCATGAAGTAGCACCACAAGCATATTGGAATGATAAAAATTAGCAAGTGCTGACAAAGGTGTAAAAAAAATAATCACATATACTGTAGGTGGGAACGTAAATGAATCCCAGTCATCCGGACTTCAAAAATAGAACTGTCATATGATTTAGCACTCATGCTATTGGGTGTACATGAAAGGAAATGAAATCAAAGAGTTATCTGCATTCCTATGTTCTTTGCACCATTTATTAACATAGAAATCCATGGAGTCAACCTAAATCATATTAAAAAATAAATGGATAAAGAAAAATGAGCAAATGAAGTATGTACACAATGAAATATCTTCAGTCTTGCAAATGAAGGAAATGCTATCATGTGAAACAGCATAGAGCAACCTGGAGGGTATTGTTGAACATAGCAGAGGCCAGGCAGGGGAAGATAAAAGCTGCAGGTGCTTCCTTCCATGTGTAATATCAAAAGTCAGACTCACAGAGCCAGAGAATAAAATGGTGGTATGGTAATTAGAGAAATATTAGTCAAAAAGACATAACATTTTAGATACACCAGAGGAAGTTCAAGATACCACCATAAGTTAACATTTTATCCACTTATATAACTTCACATTAGAAATAGGTTAAACTCCTTCACATTTCTCTCTTAGTAATCTACCACAAAACAATATAGTTGACCATAGTTAGCAATACCATATTATACACTTTGAACTTGTGAAGATAGTAGATTTAGTTTTTTAAACGTGTGCAACAGGGTCTCTTGCCACCATAAATGAAGGTTTACATTGTGTATCTGTCTTTTCTCTGAGGGTTCTGGTTTTGAAGAGGTGTTGGATGCCTGGGGCATTGAACCCCAGTGGGCTGGCTTGGTAAGCCAGTACCTGTGATGAGACTCAACCCCATGAAAGCAGATTTTAAGTGTTCTTACCACAAAAATGTGGGAATGTGTGAGCTAATTTATACATTAGTAGCTGAGTTTGCCACCTACAATGTATATGTATATCAAAATACATGTTGCAGATATTAATTTTATATTTTTAGGTTAAAATCAATAAAAATGAAACAGACTGTTATTTTATCTTGTTAAAGAAAATCATTATTTTTATCTCTGTAGATTTCATTGTTAAGCTCCCATGATATAGGTTTATCTTCTTTCTCCAGAAGAATATAATGTAAACTCATAAA